>JAEUCK010010542.1:0-36690 GCA_017311455.1 Otocyon megalotis megalotis | reverse complement strand
AAATTCCTAACCCTAACCCAAACCTCTAACGCTAACCCTAACCCTAACCCCAACCTGTACCCTAACCATACCACTAACCCTAACCCTAACCTGTACTGTAAACCTAACCCTAACCCTAACCCTAACCCTAACGTCAACCTGTACCGTAACCTTAAACCTACCCCTAACCCTAACCTTAACCCTAACGTGTACCATAACCCTAAACCTAACGCTCACCCTAACCCTAACCGGTACCGAAACCCTAAACTTACCCTAACCCTAAACCCAATCCTAACCCTAACCCTAACCCTAACCTGAATCGTAACCCTAACCCTAACCCAAAGCCTAACCCTAACCTGTACCGTAAACCCTAACCTAACCCTAACCATAACCCTAACCTGTACCGTAACCCTAAAACTAACACTAACCCTATCACTAAGCCTAAACTATACCGTAAACTAACCCTACACCTAACCGTAGCCCTAACTTGTACTGCAGAAACCAACCCTAACACTAACACTAACCCCAACTCAAAAACATAACACTAACCCTAAACCTAACCCTAACCTGTACTGTTACCTCTAATCCTAACCCTAAAACTAACCATAACCTGTACCGTAACCGTAACCTCAACCCTAAACCAAACCCTAAACCTAAGCTGTACCATAACCCTAAACCTAACCCTAACCGTAACCTGTACCGAAACCCTAAACCTAAACCTAACCCTAAGATGTACCGCAACCTTAACCCTAACCCTAAACCTAACCCTAAACTGTACGGTAACCCTAACCCTAAACCTAACCCTTCCTGTACCGTAAACCTAACCCTAACCCTAACATTAACGCTAACGCTAACCCTAAATCTAACGTGTAACGTAACCCTAACCGCAACCCTAATCCCAAACCTAACCCTAACCCTAACCACTACCGTAACCCTAACCCTACCCCAAATTTAACCCTGAACTGTAACGTAAACCTAACCCTAACGCTAAACCTAACCCTAACACTTACCTGCACCGTAAGCCTACCCCTAACCCTACCCCTAACCATAACCCTAACCCTACCTCTAAACCTACCCTGTATCCTAACCCTAACCATAGCTCTAAACTCCATAGCAAACCTAACCCTAACCCTAACACTATCCCTTACCCTAACCATAACCCTAATCCTATCCTGTACCGTAACCCTAACACTAACCCTAACCCTAAACGTAATCCAAACCTGCACCGTAACCCTAAACCTAACCTTAACCCTAACCCTAACGCTAAGCTATACCGTAACCCTAACCCTAAACTGAATCGTAACCCTAACTTGGTCCGTAACCCTAACCCTAACCCTAAACCTAAACTTAAACCTGACCTATACCTTAACCCTAACCCTAACGATGCACTGTACCATAAACGTAACACTAACCCTAAAAATAACCATAACCTGTACCATAACCCTAACCCTAAAGTTACCCTAACCATAACCCTAATCCTAACCTGTACCGTAACCCTAAACCTAACCCTAAACCTATCCCTAACCTGTACCGCAAACCTAACCCCAAACCAAAGCCTAACCCTAACCATGACCATAACCTGTACGGTAACCCTAACACTAACCCTAACCCTAACCCTAAGTTGTACCGTAACCTAACCCTAAACCTAACCCTAACCCTAACCCTAACCTGTACCGTAACCCTGACCCTAACCCTATCCCTAACCTGTACCGAAACCCTAACCCTAATCCTAAACTGTACCGTAACCCTTCCACTAACACTAAACCTAACCTGTATGGTGACCCTAACCCTAACCCTAACACCAACACTAACCTGTGCCGTAACCCTAACCCTAACACTAAACCTCACCCTAACTTGTATCGACTCTAACCATAAGCATAACCCTACACTTACAGTAACCCTAACCCTAACACTAACGTGTACCGTAACCCTAACCCAAACCATAAACCTAACCCTAATTATACCTTAACCTTAACCCTAAACCTAACCGTAACCATAACTTATTCCGTAACCCTAATCCTAACCCTAACCCTAACATGTACCACAACCCTTAGCCTAACCCTAATCGCAACCTGTACCGTAACCCTAACCCTAACCCTAACCTGTACCGCAACCCTAACACTAACCCTAACCTGTACGGTAACCCTAAACATACCCCTAATCCTCAGCTGTACCACATGCCTAACCCTAACGCTAACCTAACCCTAACCCTAACCCTAACCCTGACCCTAACCTGTACGGTAACCCTAACTCTAAACCTATCCCCAACCCGAACACTAACCTCTACCGTAACCCTAATCCTACCGCTCAACCTAACCCTAACCTGTACCGTAACCATAACCCTAACCCTAACCCTAAACCTAAACCTTACCTGTACAGTAACCCTAACCCAAAACCCAACCCTAACCCTAACCTGTATCATAACCCTAAACCTAACACTAACCCTAACCCTAACGCTAACCTATAACGTAACCCTAACCCTAAACCTTACCATAACCCTAACTTGTACCGTAACCGTATCCTAAATCTAACCCTTACCTGTAACGTAACCCTAACCCTAACCCTAACCCTAAACTGTACCGTAACACTAACCCTAAACCTCAACCTAACCATAACCTGTACCGTAACCCTAACCCTAAACCTAACCCTAACCCTAACCAGTACCGTAACCCTAACTCTAACCTGAACCTTAACACTAACCCTATCCCTAACCCTAAATCTAAACCTCTCCTGTACCTGAAATGTAACCCTAAACCTAACCTCTATGGCAAACCTAAACCTAACCGGTACAGTAACCCGAACCCTAAACTGTACCGTAACACCAAACCTAACCCTAACACTACTCCTCACCCTAAACCTAATCTGTAAATAACCTAACCCTAAGCCTAACCCGAACTCCTAACCCCACCTGTACTGCACGCTGAACGAAACTCCTAA
Source organism: Otocyon megalotis megalotis (assembly GCA_017311455.1). Classification (NCBI taxonomy): domain Eukaryota; kingdom Metazoa; phylum Chordata; class Mammalia; order Carnivora; family Canidae; genus Otocyon; species Otocyon megalotis. The sequence goes on along the minus strand of JAEUCK010010542.1, from coordinate 33,774 downwards.
CCCTAACCCTAACCCAACCTGTACCGTAACCCTAAACTTAACCCTAACCCTAAACCAACATAACCCACCTCCCTAACCCTAACCCTGACCGTAATCCTACCTGTCCCATAAATCTAACCCTAACCCTAAACATAACCTAGTACCGTAAACCTAACCCTAACCCTAACCTCCTAAACTGTATCGTAAACCTAACCCTACCCTACACTGTACCGTAACCCTAACCCTAACCCTAACCCTACCTCATACTTAACCTGTAACCTAACCCTAACCATAACTCTAAAATCTATGCCAAACCTAACCCTAACCCTAACACTAACCCTATCCCTATCCATAACCCTAAACTGTAGCGCAAACCTAACCCTAACCCTAACCCTAACCCTAACCCTAACCCTAAACCTAACCCTAACCAGTAAGGTAACCCGAATCCTAAACCTAAACCTAAACCTAAACTGTACTGTAACCCTAACCCTAGCCCTAACCCTAACCCTAACCCTAACCCTAAACCTTTCCTGTACCGTAAACCTAACCCTAAACCTAAACCTAACCCTAACCTGTACCGTACACTTTCAGTAACCCAAACCTAACCATAACCCTAATCTGTACGGTAACCTTAAACTTAACCCTAACCCTAACGCTAACCTATACTGTAACGCTAACCCTAAAACTAAACGTAACCCTTAACTAGTACCGTAACCCTAACCCTAAACATAACCCTAAACTTTAACTTAACCTGTACCGTAACCCTAACCCTAACCGTAAACCTAACTTGTACCGTAACCCTAACCATAACCCTAAACCCAACAATAAGCCTAATCCTAACCACTACCGTAACCCTAACCCTAACCATAAACCTAAACCTAACCCTAAAATTAAACTATACCGTTTCCCTCACCCTAAGCCTAACCCTAACACTAACTGTACTGTAACCCTAAACCTAACCCAAACCTAAGCCTGACCTGTACCATAACCCTAACTCTAACCCTAACTCTAACCCTAACCCTAACACTAAACCTAAACCTAACCTGTACCATAACCCTAACCCTAACCCAAACCCTAACCCTAACCCTAACCCCAACCCCAACCTGTACCGTAATCCATACCACTAACCCTAACCCTAACCTGTACTGTAAACCCAACTCCTAACCCTAACCCTAACCTAACCCTAACCTGTACCGTAAACCTAACTCTAACCCTAACATTAACCCTAACCCTAACTCCTAAACCTAACGTGTAACGTAACCCCAACTTCAACCCTAATAACAAACCCAACCCTAATCCCCTAACCACTGCCGTAACCCTAACCTACCCCAAATTTAACCCTGAACTGTATCGTAACCCTAACCCTAACGTCAAACCCAACCTCCCAACACTTACCTGCACCATAAGCCTACCCCTAACCCTACCCCTAACCGTAACCCCAACCCTAGCTCTAAACCTACCCTGTAATCCCAACCCTAACCATAACTTCTAAACTCTATGGCAAACCTAACCCTAAGCCTAACACTAACCCTTACCCTAACCATAACCCTAATCCTATCCTGTACCGTAAACCTAACACTAACCCTAACCCTAAACGTAATCCGAACCTGCACCGTAACCCTAAACCTAACCTTAACCCTAACCCTAACGCTAACCTATACCGTAACCCTAATCCTAAACCGAACCGTAACCCTAACTTGTACCATAACCCTAACCCTAACCCTAAACCTAAACTTAAACCTGACCTATACCGTAACCCTAACCCTAACGCGGACCTGTACCATAAATGTAACACTAACCATAAAAATAACCATAACCTGTACCATAACCCTAACCCTAAAGTTACCCTAACCATAACCCTAACCCTAACCTGTACCGTAACCCTAAACCTAACCCTAAACCTATCCCTAACATGTACCGCAAACCTAACCCTAAACCAAAGCCTAACCCTAACCCTGACCATAACCTGTACGGTAACCCTAACACTAACCCTAACCCTAAACCTAAGTTGTACCGTAACCCTAACCCTAACCCTAACCCTAACCCTAACCCTAACCCTAACCTGTAGCGTAACCCTGACCGTAACCCTATGCCTAACCTGTACCGAAACCCTAACCCTAATCCTAAACTGTACCGTAACCCTTCCACTAACACTAAACCTAACATGTACTGTGACCCTAACCCTAACCCTAACACCAACACTAACCTGTGCCGTAACCCTAACCCTAACACTAAACCTCACCCTAACTTGTATCGAAACTCTAACCATAAGCATAACCCTACACTTACAGTAACCCTAACCCAAACACTAACCTGTACCGTAACCCTAACCCAAACCCTAAACCTAACCCTAATGCTAACTTATACCTTAACCTTAACCCTAAACCTAACCGTAACCCTAACTTATTCCGTAACCATAATCCTAACCCTAACCCTAACATGTACCACAACCCTTAGCCTAACCAAAATCGCAACCTGTACCATAACCCTAACCCTAACCCTAACTAGTACCGCAACCCTAACACTAACCCTAACCTGTACAGTAACCCTAAGCATACCCCTAACCCTCAGCTGTACCACATGCCTAACCCTAACGCTAACCTAACCCTAACACTAACGCTAACCCTGACCCTAACCTGTACGGTAACCCTAACTCTAAACCTATCCCTAACCCGAACACTAACCTGTACCGTAACCCTAACCCTACCCATCAACCTAACACTAACCTCTACCATAACCATAAACATAACCCTAACCCTAACCCTAACCCTAAACCTTACCTGTACAGTAACCCTAACCCAAAACCTAACCCTAACCCTAACCTGTATCATAACCCTAAACCTAACACTAACCCTAACCCTAACGCTAACCTATAATGTAACCTTAACCCTAAACCTTACCATAACACTAACTTGTACCGTAACCCTAATCCTAAATCTAACCCTTACCTGTAACGTACCCTAACCCTAATCCTAACCATAAACTGTACCGTAACACAAACCCTAACCCTCAACCTAACCATAACCTGTACCGTAACCCTAACCCTAAACCTAACCCTAACATTAACCAGTACCGTAACCCTAACCCTAACCTGAACCTTAACACTAACCCTATCCCTAACCTAAATCTAAAACTCTCCTGTACCTGAACCGTAACCCTAAACCTAACCTCTATGGCAAACCTAAACCTAAGCGGTACAGTAACCCAAACCCTAAACTGTACCGTAACACTAAACCTAACCCTAACACTACCCTCACCCTAAACCTAATCTGTAATATAACCTAACCCTAAGCCTAACCCGAACCCTAACCCTAATCTGTACCGTAACGCTGAACGAAACCCTAACCCTAACCCTAACCCTAACCTGTACCGTAACCCTAACCTTAACCCTAACCCTAAACTGTAACATAACCCGACCCCTAACCCTAACCCTGACCGTAATCCTTACCTGTCCCATAAATCTAACCCTAACCCTAAACATAACCTGTACCGTAAACCTAACCCTAACCCTAACCCTAAACTGTATCGTAAACCTAACCCTACCCTACACTGTACCGTAACCCTAACCCTAACCCTAACCCTACCTCTATACTTAACCTGTAACCTAACCCTAACCATAACTCTAAAATCTATGCCAAACCTAACCCTAACCCTAACACTAACCCTATCCCTATCCATAACCCTAAACTGTAGCGCAAACCTAACCCTAACCCTAACCCTAACCCTAACCCTAACCCTAAACCTAACCCTAACCAGTAAGGTAACCCGAATCCTAAACCTAAACCTAAACCTAAACTGTACTGTAACCCTAACCCTAGCCCTAACCCTAACCCTAACCCTAACCCTAAACCTTTCCTGTACCGTAAACCTAACCCTAAACCTAAACCTAACCCTAACCTGTACCATAACCCTTTCAGTAACCCAAACCTAACTGTAACCCTAATCTGTACGGTAACCTTAAACCTAACCCTAACCCTAACGCTAACCTATACTGTAACGCTAACCCTAAAACTAAACGTAACCCTTAACTAGTACCGTAACCCTAACCCTAAACATAACCCTAAACTTTAACTTAACCTGTACCGTAACCCTAACCCTAACCGTAAACCTAACTTGTACCGTAACCCTAACCATAACCCTAAACCCAACACTAAGCCTAACCCTAACCACTACCGTAACCCTAACCCTAACCATAAACCTAAACCTAACCCTAAAATTAAACTATACCGTTTCCCTCACCCTAAGCCTAACCCTAACACTAACTGTACTGTAACCCTAAACCTAACCCAAACCTAAGCCTGACCTGTAACATAACCCTAACTCTAACCCTAACTCTAACCCTAACCCTAACATTAAGCTGTGCTATAACCCTAACCCTAACCCTAACCCTAAACCTAACCTGTACCATAACCCCAACCCTAACCCAAACCCTAACCCTAACCCTAACCCTAACCCCAAACTGTACTGCAACCATGGCTCACTAACCCTAACCCTAACCTGTACTGTAAACCTAACCCTAACCCTAACCCTAAACCTAACCCTAACTCTGTACCGTAAACCTAACTCTAACTCCTAACATTAACCCCAACCCTAACTCCTAAACCTAACGTAACGTAACCCTAACTTCAACCCTTAATACCAAACCTAACCCTAACCCTAACCACTGCCGTAACCCTAACCTACCCCCCAAATTTAACCCTGAACTGTATCGTAACCCTAACCCTAACGCTAAACCTAACCCTAACACTTACCTGCACCATAAGCCACCTAACCCTACCCCTAACCGTAACCCCAACTCCTAGCTCTAAACCTACCCTGTAACCTAACCCTAACCATAACTCTAAACTCTATGGCAAACCTAACCTAAAACCTGACACTAACCCTACTCCTAACCATAACCCTAATCCTATCCTGCACCGTAACCCTAACACTAACCAACCCTAAACGTAATCCTAACCTGCACCGTAACCCTTAACCTAACCTTAACCCTAACCCTAACGCTAACCTATACCATAACCCTAACCCTAAACCGAACCGTAACCTAACTTGTACCGTAACCCTAACCCTAACGCTAAACCTAAACTTAAACCTGACCTATACCGTAACCCTAACCCTAACGCTGACCTGTACCATAAACGTAACACTATCCCTAAAAATAACCATAACCTGTACCATTACCCTAACCCTAAAATTACCCTAACCATAACCCTAATCCTAACCTGTACCGTAACCCTAAACCTAACCCTAAACCTATCCCTAACCTGCACCGCAAACCTAACCCTAAACCAAAGCCTAAACCTAACCCTGACCATAACCTGTACGGTAACCCTAACACTAACCCTAACCCTAACCCTAAGTTGTACCGTAACCCTAACCCTAAACCTAACCCTAACCCTAACCCTAACCTGTACCGTAACCCTGACCTAACCCTATCCCTACCCTGTACCGAAACCCTAACCCTAATCCTAAACTGTACCGTAACCCTTCCACTAACACTAAACCTAACCTGTACTGTGACCCTAACCCTAACCCTAACACCAACACTAACCTGTGCCGTAATCCTAACCCTAACACTAAACCTCACCCTAACTTGTATCGAAACTCTAACCATAAGCATAACCCTACACTTACAGTAACCCTAACCCTAACCCTAACCTGTACCGTAACCCTAACCCAAACCCTAAACCTAACCCTAATGCTAACTTATACCTTAACCCTAACCCTAAACCTAACCGTAACCCTAACTTATTCAGTAACCCTAATCCTAACCCTAACCCTAACATGTACCACAACCCTTAGCCTAACCCTAATCGCAACCTGTACCGTAACCCTAACCCTAACCCTAACCTAGTACCGCAACCCTAACACTAACCCTAACCTGTACAGTAACCCTAAGCATACCCCTAACCCTCAGCTGTACCACATGCCTAACCCTAACGCTAACCTAACCCTAACACTAACGCTAAAACTGACCCTAACCTGTACGGTAACCCTAACTCTAAACCTATCCCTAACCCGAACACTAACCTGTACCGTAACCCTAACCCTACCCCTCAACCTAACACTAACCTCTACCATAACCATAAACATAACCCTAACCCTAACCCTAACCCTAAACCTTACCTGTACAGTAACCCTAACCCAAAACCTAACCCTAACCCTAACCTGTATCATAACCCTAAACCTAACACTAACCCTAACCCTAACGCTAACCTATAATGTAACCTTAACCCTAAACCTTACCATAACACTAACTTGTACCGTAACCCTAATCCTAAATCTAACCCTTACCTGTAACGTACCCTAACCCTAACCCTAACCATAAACTGTACCGTAACACAAACCCTAACCCTCAACCTAACCATAACCTGTACCGTAACCCTAACCCTAAACCTAACCCTAACCCTAACCAGTACCGTAACCCTAACCCTAACCTGAACCTTAACACTAACCCTATCCCTAACCCTAAATCTAAACCTCTCCTGTACCTGAACCGTAATCCTAAACCTAACCTCTATGGCAAACCTAAACCTAACCGGTACAGTAACCCGAAACCTAAACTGTACCGTAACACTAAACCTAACCCTAACACTACCCCTCACCCTAAACCTAATCTGTAAAATAACCTAACTCTAAGCCTACCCGAAACCTAACCCTAACCTGTACCATAACGCTGAACGTAACCCTAACCCTAACTCTAACCCTAAACTGTACCGTAACCCTAAATTTAACGCTAACCCTAAACTGTAACGTAACCCTACCCCTACCGCTAACCCTGACCGTAATCCTTACCTGTCCCATAAAACTAACCCTAACCCGAAACTTAACCTGTACCGTAACCCTAACTCTAACCCTAACCCTAACCCTAAACCTAAACTGTATCGTAAACCTAAACCTAACCCTACACTGTACCGTAACCCTAACCCTAACCCTAACCCTAACCCTAACCCTACCTCTATACTTAACCTGTAACCTAACCCTAACCATAACTCTAAACTCAATGCCAAACCTAACCCTAACCCTAACACTAACCCTATCCCTATCCATAACCCTAAACTGTAGCGAAAACCTAACCCTAACCCTAACCCCAACCCTAACACTAACCCTAAACCTTTCCTGTACCGTAAACCTATCCCTAAACCTAAACCTAACCCTAACCTGTACCGTAACCCTTTCAGTAACCCAAACCTAAATGTAACCCTAATCTGTACGGTAACTTTAAACCTAACCCTCACCCTAACGCTAACCTATACTGTAACGCTAACCCTAAAACTAAACGTAACCCTTAACTTGTACCATAACCCTAACCCTAAACCTAACCCTAAACTTTAACCTAACCTGTACCGTAAACCTAACCCTAACCGTAACCCTAACCTGTACCGTAACCCTAACCATACCCTAAACCCAACAATAAGCCTAACCCTAACCACTACCGTAACCCTAACCCTAACCATAAACCTAAACCTAACCCTAAAACTAAACTATACCGTTTCCCTCACCCTAAGCCTAACCCTAACACTAACCTGTACTGTAACCCTAAACCTAACCCAAACCTAAGCCTGACCTGTACCATAACCCTAACTCTAACCCTAACTCTAACCCTAACCCTAACATTAAGCTGTACTATAACCCTAACCCTAACACTAACCCTAAACCTAACCTGTACCATAACCCTAACCCTAACCCAAACCCTAACCCTAACCCTAACCCTAACCCCAACCTGTACCGTAACCATACCACTAACCCTAACCCTAACCTGTACTGTAAACCTAACCCTAACCCTAACCCTAAACCTAACCCTAACCTGTACCGTAAACCTAACTCTAACCCTAACATTAACCCTAACCCTAAACCTAAACCTAACGTGTAACGTAACCCTAACCGCAACCCTATTCCCAAACCTAACCGATACCCTAACCACTACCGTAACCCTAACCCTACCCCAAATTTAACCCTGAACTGTATCGTAAACCTAACCCTAACGCTAAACCTAACCCTAAAACTTACCTGCAATATAAGCCTACCCCTAACCCTACCCCTAACCGTAACCCTAACCCTAGCTCTAAACCTAGCCTGTAACCTAACCCTAACCATAACTCTAAACTCTATGGCAAATCTAACCTTAAACCTGACACTAACCCTTACCCTAACCATAACCCTAATCCTATCCTGTACCGTAACCCTAACACTAACCCTAACCCTAAACGTAATCCTAACCTGCACCGTAACCCTAAACGTAACCTTAACCCTAACCCTAAGGCTAACCTATACCATAACCCTAACACTACACCGAACCGTAACCCTAACTTGTACCGTAACTCTAACCCTAACCCTAAACCTAAACTTAAACCAGACCTATACCGTAACCCTAACCCTAACGCTGACCTGTACCATAAACGTAACACTAACCCTAAAAATAAACATAACCTGTACCATAACCCTAACCCTAAAGTTACCCTAACCATAACCCTAACCCTAACCTGTACCGTAACCCTAAACCTTACCCTAAACCTATCCCTAACCTGTACCGCAAACCTAACCCTAAACCAAAGCCTAACCCTAACCCTGACCATAACCTGTACGGTAACCCTAACACTAACCCTAAGCCTAAACCTAAGTTCACCGTAACCCTAATCCTAACCCTAACCCTAACCCTAACCCTAACCTGTACCGTAACCCTAACCCAAACCCTAAACCTAACCCTAATGCTAACTTATACCTTAACCCTAACCCTAAACCTAACTGTAACCCTAACTTATTCAGTAACCCTAATCCTAACCCTAACCCTAACATGTACCACAACCCTTAGCCTAACCCTAATCGCAACCTGTACCGTAACCCTAACCCTAACCCTAACCCTAACCAGTACCGCAACCCTAACACTAACCCTAACCTGTACAGTAACCCTAAGCATACCCCTAACCCTCAGCTGTACCACATGCCTAACCCTAACGCTAACCTAACCCTAACACTAACGCTAACCCTGACCCTAACCTGTACGGTAACCCTAACTCTAAACCTATCCCTAACCCGAACACTAACCTGTACCGTAACCCTAACCCTACCCCTCAACCTAACCCTAACCTCTACCATAACCATAAACATAACCCCTAACCCTAACCCTAAACCTTACCTGTATAGTAACCCTAACCCAAAACCTAACCCTAACCCTAACCTGTATCATAACCCTAAACCTAACACTAACCCTAACCCTAACGCTAACCTATAACGTAACCTTAACCCTAAACCTTACCATAACCCTAACTTGTACCGTAACCCTAATCCTAAATCTAACCCTTACCTGTAACGTAACCCTAACCCTAACCCTAACCCTAAACTGTACCGTAACACTAACCCTAACCCTCAACCTAACCATAACCTGTACCGTAACCCTAACCCTAAACCTAACCCTAACCCTAACCAGTACCGTAACCCTAACCCTAAACTGAACCTTAACGCTAACCCTATCCCTAACCCTAAATCTAAACCTCTCCTGTACCTGAACCGTAACCCTAAACCTAACCTCTATGGCAAACCTAAACCTAACCGGTACAGTAACCCGAACCCTAAACTGTACCGTAACACTAAACCTAACCCTAACACTACCCCTCACCCTAAACCTAATCTGTAAAATCACCTAACCCGAACCCTAACCCTAACCTGTACCATAACGCTGAACGAAACCCTAACCCTAACCCTAACCCTAACCTGTACCGTAACCCTAAACTTAACCCTAACCCTAAACTGTAACGTAACCCTACCCCTAACCTTAACCCTGACCGTAATCCTTACCTGTCCCATAAAACTAACCCTAACCCTAAACATAACCTGTACCGTAATCCTAACGCTAACCCTAACCCTAACCTGTAACGTAAACCTAACCCTAACCCTAACCCTAAGCTGTACCATAACCCTAACCCTAAACCTAAACCTAACCATAACCTCTACCGTAACCGTAATCCTAACCCTAAACCTAACCAGTACCGTAACCCTAACCCTGACCCCAACACTAAAGCTAAACTATACCCTACCTTAACCTAACCGTAACATGTACGGTAACCCTAACCCTAACCCTAACCCTAACCCTAACCCTAACCTTTACCGCAAACCTAACCCTAACCCTAAGCCTAACCCTAACCTGTACGGTAACCCTAACCCTAAACCTAACCCTAACCTTTACCGCAATCCTAACCATAACCCTAACCATAACCTGTACCGCAACCCTAAACCTAACCCTAATCTGTACCGTAACCCTAACCCTAACCCTAATGCTAACCTGTACCGTAACCCTAACCCTAACCCTAACCTGTACCGCAACCCTAACCCTAACCCTAAACCTAACCTGTACCGTAAACCTAAACCCAACCCTAACCCTAACCTGTACTGTAACCCTAACCCTAACCCTAACATCTACAGAAAACCTAACCCGAACCCTAACCCTAACCTGTACCGTAACTGTAACCCTAACCCTAACCCTAACACTAACCTGTACCGTAACACTAACCATAGCAATATACCTAACCCTAACTTGTACCGTTACCCTAAAGCTAAACCTAACTCTAAACCTACCCTGTACCGTAACCCTAACCCTAAACCTAACCCTAAACTTTACCGTAACCCTAACACTAACATTATCCCTAACTCTAAACCTAACCTGTACCCTAACCCTAACCCTAACCTCTATGGGAAACCTAACCCTACCCTAAACCTAACCCTTACCTGTACCGTAACACTAACCCTAACCCTAACCGTAAACCTAACGTGTACCATAACTGTAACCCTAACCCTAAACGTAAACCTAACCTGTACCGTAACCCTCACCATAACCCTAACCCTAACACAAACCCTAAATCTAAACTGTCCCGTAAACCTAACCCTAACACTAAACCTAACCTGTACTGAAACCCTAACCCTAACCCTACATCTAACCATAATCTGGACCGTAACCCTAATCATAACCCTAAACGTAACCTGTACTGTCACCCTAACCCTAACCGTAACCGTAATGCTAACCCTAACCCTAACCGTAACCTGTATGGTAACCCAAAACCTAACCCTAACCCTAACCTGTACTGCAACCCTAACCCTAACCCTAACCTAACCCTTAAACTGTAACCTATACGATAAAACTAAAACTAACCTGTACGGTAACCCTAATCATTACACTAACCCTAACCAGGATAGTAAACCTAACAGTATATCTAACCCTATCCCTATGCCTAACATTAACTCTTACCCTAAACCTTACCCTAACCGGTACCTTAACCCTAAACCTAACCCTAACCCTAACCTTAACCCTAACCCTAAACCTAACCCTAACCGTAACCCTCACCTTTAACGTAACCCTAATCGTAACCCTAAACCCAAACCTAACCCTAAACTCACTACTACCGTAACCCTAACCCTAACCCTAACACTAACACTAACACTAACCCTAAACTTAACCATAAACTGTACCGTAAACCTAACCCTAACGCTAACCCCAACCCTAACGCTTACCTGAACCGTAAACCTACCCTTAAACCTAAACCTAACCTGTACCATAACCCTCACCCTCACCCTACCCTAACCCTAACCCTAACCTGTACCGTAAGCCTAACCCTACCCCTAACCCTAAACCTAAAGCTACCCCTACCCCTAACCATTACCTGTACCGTAACCATTCCCCATAACCGTACCCTAACCTGTCCCGTAACCCTCACCCTAACCCTAAACATAAACCTAACACTAGCCCTTAGCTGTACCGTAACCCTAACCCTAACAATTACCCTAAACCTAACCCTATCTTGTACCGTTAGCCTAACCCTAACCATAACCCTACACTGAACCTTAAACCTAACCCTAACCGTAACCCTACTCGTAAACCTAACCCACAACTATACCGCATCCTAACCTCAACCCTAACCCTAACCCTAAACATACCCTTACCTGTACTGCAACTCTTACCCTAACCCTAAACCTAACCTGTACCGTAACCCTAACCCTAACACTAACCCTGACCTTTACCGCAACCCTAAATGTAACCCTAACTCTAACGCTAACCCCAACCCTGACACTAACCTGTACAGTAACCCTAAACTGTACGGTAACCCTAACCGTAACCCTAACCCTACATGTACCGCAACCCTAAACCTAACCCTAACCCTAACCCTAACCCTAACCCTAAACTGTACCGTAACTCTAAACCTAACCTTAACCCTATGTCTAAACCTAACCTGTACCCAACCCTAACCCGAACCCTAACCTCTATGGCAAACCTAACCCAAAACCAAACACTAACCCTAACCCTATCCTGTTCCGTAACACTAACCATAAACTTAACCTATCCCTAACACTAACCCACACCTGTACCATAAACCTAAACCTATCCTTAAACCTAACCCTAAACGGTACCGTAACCCTAACCCTAACCCTAAAACTATCCCAAACCTGTACTGAAAAACAAAGCCTAACCCTAACCCTAACCCTAACCCTAACCTGTACCGTAAACCTCAACCTAACCCTAACCCTAACCCTAACGCTAACCTATGCCATAACCCTAACCCTAACCCTAACCGTAACCCTAACTTATACCGTAACCCTAACCCTAACGCTAACCCTAACCCTAACCCTAATGTGTACCGTAACCCTAACCCTAACCCTAACCCTAACCGTAACCTGCACCGTAACCCTAGCCCTAATCCTAACCCTAATGCTAACCTGTCCCGGAACCCTAACCCTAAACCTAACCTGTAACGCAACCCTAACACTCACCCTAACCTTAACCCTAACCTGTACAGTAACCCTAACCATAACCATAACCCTAACTTTTACCACAACCCTAACCCTAACCCTAGATCTAACCCTAACCTGTACCGTAACCCTAACCCTAACCCTAACTCTAACGTGTACCGAAACCTAACCCTAAGCCTAACCCTAACCTGTACCGTAACCCTAACCCTAACCCTAAACCTAACACTAACCTGTACCGTAACCCTAACCATAACAGTAAACCTAACCCTAACTTGTACCGTAACCCTAAACCTAACCCTAACACCAATCCCTACCCTGTACCGTAACCCGACCCCTAGCCTAACACTAACCTTTACCGTAACCCTAACCCTAATCTTAACACTAACCCTAACCTAACCTGTACCCTAACCCTAACACTAACCCTAACCTCTATGGGAAACCTAACCCTAAACCTAACACTAACCATAACTCTAACCTGTACCGTAACACTAACCCTAACCATAACCTAACTGTAAACCTAACCTGTACCGTGACTGAAACCCTAAACCTAACCGTAAACCTAACCTGTACCGTAACCCTAACCCTAAACCTAACCCTAAACTCTACCGTAACCCTAACCCAAACCCTAACCTGTACTGAAACCCTAACCCTAAACCTACAACTACCATAAACTGTACAGTAACCCTAACCCTAACCCAAAACCTAACCCTAAACTTTACCGTAACCGTAACCCTAATCCTAACCCTAATACTAACCTATACTGTACCGTAACCCTTCTCCTAAACCTAACCTGTACCTTAACCCTAACGCTAACCCTAACCCTAGTGCTATCCTGTAATTTAAACCTAACCCTAACCCTAAGTTGTACCGCAACCCTAACCCTAACCCTAACACAAAACCTAACCCTAAGCTGTATGGTAAACCAAACCCTAACCCGAACCGAAACTCTACCGCAACCCTAAACCTAACGCTAAACCTAACCCTAACCCTAAGCTGTACCGTACCCTAACCCTAACCCTAACCCTAACTCTAATGCTAACCTGTACTGTAACCCTAAACCAAAATCTAACCTGTACCGCAACCCTAACCCTAACCTGTACAGTAACCCTAAACCTAACCCTAACACTATACTTAACCTGTTTCACAACCCTAGCCCTAACCTTAAACCTAACCTGTACCGTAAAACTAACCCTAACCCTAACCCTAACACTAACCCTAATCCTAACCCTAAACTGTACCGTAACACCAACCCTAACCCTAACCCTAACCTGTACCAAAACACTAACCCTAACCCTAACCCTAACCTGTACTGTAACTCTAACCCTAACCCTAACCCTACCCTGTACCATAAACCTAACCCTAACCCTAACCCTAAACTTTACCATAACCCTAACTCTAACGTTATCCCTAACTCTAAACCTAACCTGTACCCTAACCCTAACACTAACCCCAACCTCTATGGGAAACCTAACCCTAACCCTAAAATTAACCCTAACCCTAACCTGTACCGTAACACTAACCCTAAACCTAAACCTAACCGTAAATCTAACCTGTACCGTAACTGTAACCCTAACCCTAAACGTATACCGAACCTGAACGTAACCTGTACGGTAACACTAACACTAACCCTAACCCTTACCCTAAGTTGTACCGTAACCTTAATCCTAACCCTAACCCTAACCCTAACCCTAACCTGTACCGTAACCCTGACCCTAACCCTATCCCTAACCTGTACCGAAACCCTAACCCTAATCCTAAACTGTACCGTAACCCTTCCGCTAACACTAAACCTAACCTGTACTGTGACCCTAACCCTAACCCTAACACCAACACTAACCTGTGCCGTAACCCTAACCCTAACACTAAACCTCACCCTAACTTGTATCGAAACTCTAACCATAAGCATAACACTACACTTACAGTAACCCTAACCCTAACCCTAACCTGTACCGTAACCCTAACCCAAACCCTAAACCTACCCTAATGCTAACATATACCTTAACCTTAACCCTAAACCTAACCGTAACCCTAACTTATTCCGTAACCCTAATCCTAACCCTATCCCTAACATGTACCACAACCCTTAGCCTAACCCTAATCGCAACCTGTACCGTAACCCTAACCCTAACCCTAACCTGTACCGCAACCCTAACACTAACCCTAACCTGTACGGTAACCCTAAACATACCCCTGACCCTCAGCTGTACCACATGCCTAACCCTAACGCTAACCTAACCCTAACCCTAACTCTAAACCTGACCCTAAACCTGTACGGTAACCCTAACTCTAAACCTATCCCTAACCTGAACACTAACCTGTACCGTAACCCTAACCCTACCGCTCAACCTAACCCTAACCTGTACCGTAACCATAACCCTAACCCTAACCCTAAACCTAAACCTTACCTGTATAGTAACCCTAACCCAAAACCTAACCCTAACCCTAACCTGTATCATAACCCTAAACCTAACACTAACCCTAACCCTAACGCTAACCTATAACGTAACCCTAACCCTAAACCTTACCATAACCTAACTTGTACCGTAACCCTAATCCTAAATCTAACCCTTACCTGTAACGTAACCCTAACCCTAACCCTAACCCTAAACTGTACCGTAACATAACCCTAACCCTCAACCTAACCATAACCTGTACCGTAACCCTAACCCTAAACCTAACCCTAACCCTAACCAGTACCGTAACCTTAACCCTAAACTGAACCTTAACACTAACCCTATCCCTAACCCTAAATCTAAACCTCTCCTGTACCTGAACCGTAACCCTAAACCTAACCTCTATGGCAAACCTAAACCTAACCGGTACAGTAACCCGAACCCTAAACTGTACCGTAACACTAAATCCTAATTCCTAATACTACTACCTAAACCTAATTGTAAAAGAATCCCAACCCTAAATCCCTAACTCCTAACCTGTACTGTAAATTCCTAAACTTAACCCTAACCCTAAACTGTAACGTAACCCTACCCCTAACCTTAACCCTGACCGTAATCCTTACCTGTCCCATAAAACTAACCCTAACACTAAACATAACCTGTACCGTAATCCTAACGCTAACCCTAACCCTAACCTGTAACGTAAACCTAACCCTAACCCTAACCCTAAGCTGTACCATAACCCTAACCCTAAACCTAAACCTAACCATAACCTCTACCGTAACCGTAATCCTAACCCTAAACCTAACCAGTACCGTAACCATAACCCTGACCCCAACACTAAAGCTAAACTATACCCTACCTTAACCTAACCGTAACATGTACGGTAACCCTAACCCTGACCATAACCCTAACCCTAACCCTAACCCTAACCTTTACCGCAAACCTAACCCTAACCCTAAGCCTAACCCTAACCTGTACGGTAACCCTAACCCTAAACCTAACCCTAACCTTTACCGCAATCCTAACCATAACCCTAACCATAACCTGTACCGCAACCCTAAACCTAACCCTAATCTGTACCGTAACCCTAACCCTAACCCTAATGCTAACCTGTACCGTAACCCTAACCCTAACCCTAACCTGTACCGCAACCCTAACCCTAACCCTAAACCTAACCTGTACCGTAAACCTAAACCCAACCCTAACCCTAACCTGTACTGTAACCCTAACCCTAACCCTAACATCTACAGAAAACCTAACCCGAACCCTAACCCTAACCTGTACCGTAACTGTAACCCTAACCCTAACCCTAACACTAACCTGTACCGTAACACTAACCATAGCAATATACCTAACCCTAACTTGTACCGTTACCCTAAAGCTAAACCTAACTCTAAACCTACCCTGTACCGTAACCCTAACCCTAAACCTAACCCTAAACTTTACCGTAACCCTAACACTAACATTATCCCTAACTCTAAACCTAACCTGTACCCTAACCCTAACCCTAACCTCTATGGGAAACCTAACCCTACCCTAAACCTAACCCTTACCTGTACCGTAACACTAAGCCTAACCCTAACCGTAAACCTAACGTGTACCATAACTGTAACCCTAACCCTAAACGTAAACCTAACCTGTACCGTAACCCTCACCATAACCCTAACCCTAACACAAACCCTAAATCTAAACTGTCCCGTAAACCTAACCCTAACACTAAACCTAACCTGTACTGAAACCCTAACCCTAACCCTACATCTAACCATAATCTGGACCGTAACCCTAATCATAACCCTAAACGTAACCTGTACTGTCACCCTAACCCTAACCGTAACCGTAATGCTAACCCTAACCCTAACCGTAACCTGTATGGTAACCCAAAACCTAACCCTAACCCTAACCTGTACTGCAACCCTAACCCTAACCCTAACCCTAACCCTTAAACTGTAACCTATACGATAAAACTAAAACTAACCTGTACGGTAACCCTAATCATTACACTAACCCTAACCAGGATAGTAAACCTAACAGTATATCTAACCCTATCCCTATGCCTAACATTAACTCTTACCCTAAACCTTACCCTAACCGGTACCTTAACCCTAAACCTAACCCTAACCCTAACCTTAACCCTAACCCTAAACCTAACCCTAACCGTAACCCTCACCTTTAACGTAACCCTAATCGTAACCCTAAACCCAAACCTAACCCTAAACTCACTACTACCGTAACCCTAACCCTAACCCTAACACTAACACTAACACTAACCCTAAACTTAACCATAAACTGTACCGTAAACCTAACCCTAACGCTAACCCCAACCCTAACGCTTACCTGAACCGTAAACCTACCCTTAAACCTAAACCTAACCTGTACCATAACCCTCACCCTCACCCTACCCTAACCCTAACCCTAACCTGTACCGTAAGCCTAACCCTACCCCTAACCCTAAACCTAAAGCTACCCCTACCCCTAACCATTACCTGTACCGTAACCATTCCCCATAACCGTACCCTAACCTGTCCCGTAACCCTCACCTAACCCTAAACATAAACCTAACACTAGCCCTTAGCTGTACCGTAACCCTAACCCTAACAATTACCCTAAACCTAACCCTATCTTGTACCGTTAGCCTAACCCTAACCATAACCCTACACTGAACCTTAAACCTAACCCTAACCGTAACCCTACTCGTAAACCTAACCCACAACTATACCGCATCCTAACCTCAACCCTAACCCTAACCCTAAACATACCCTTACCTGTACTGCAACTCTTACCCTAACCCTAAACCTAACCTGTACCGTAACCCTAACCCTAACACTAACCCTGACCTTTACCGCAACCCTAAATGTAACCCTAACTCTAACGCTAACCCCAACCCTGACACTAACCTGTACAGTAACCCTAAACTGTACGGTAACCCTAACCGTAACCCTAACCCTACATGTACCGCAACCCTAAACCTAACCCTAACCCTAACCCTAACCCTAACCCTAAACTGTACCGTAACTCTAAACCTAACCTTAACCCTATGTCTAAACCTAACCTGTACCCAACCCTAACCCGAACCCTAACCTCTATGGCAAACCTAACCCAAAACCAAACACTAACCCTAACCCTATCCTGTTCCGTAACACTAACCATAAACTTAACCTATCCCTAACACTAACCCACACCTGTACCATAAACCTAAACCTATCCTTAAACCTAACCCTAAACGGTACCGTAACCCTAACCCTAACCCTAAAACTATCCCAAACCTGTACTGAAAAACAAAGCCTAACCCTAACCCTAACCCTAACCCTAACCCTAACCTGTACCGTAACCCTCAACCTAACCCTAACCCTAACCCTAATGCTAACCTATGCCATAACCCTAACCCTAACCCTAACCGTAACCCTAACTTATACCGTAACCCTAACCCTAACGCTAACCCTAACCCTAACCCTAATGTGTACCGTAACCCTAACCCTAACCCTAACCCTAACCGTAACCTGCACCGTAACCCTAGCCCTAATCCTAACCCTAATGCTAACCTGTCCCGGAACCCTAACCCTAAACCTAACCTGTAACGCAACCCTAACACTCACCCTAACCTTAACCCTAACCTGTACCGTAACCCTAACCCAAACCCTAAACCTAACCCTAATGCTAACATATACCTTAACCCTAACCCTAAACCTAACCGTAACCCTAACTTATTCCGTAACCCTAATCCTAACCCTAACCCTAACATGTACCACAACACTTAGCCTAACCCTAATCGCAACCTGTACCGTAACCCTAACCCTAACCCTAACCCTAACCAGTACCGCAACCCTAACACTAACCCTAACCTGTACAGTAACCCAAAGCATACCCCTAACCCTCAGATGTACCACATGCCTAACCCTAAAGCTAACCTAACCTAACACTAACGCTAACCCTGACCCTAACCTGTACGGTAACCCTAACTCTAAACCTATCCCTAACCGAACACTAACCTGTACCGTAACCCTAACCCTACCCCTCAACCTAACCCTAACCTCTACCATAACCATAAACATAACCCTAACCCTAACCCTAAAACTTACCTGTACAGTAACCCTAACCCAAAACCTAACCCTAACCCTAACCTGTATCATAACCCTAAACCTAACACTAACCCTAAGCCTAAAGCTAACCTATAACGTAACCCTAACCCTAAACCTTACCATAACCCTAACTTGTACCGTAGCCCTAATCCTAAATCTAACCCTTACCTGTAAAGTAACCCTAACACTAAACCTAACCCTAAACTTTACCGTAACACTAACCCTAACCCTCAACCTAACCATAACCTGTACCGTAACCCTAACCCTAAACCTAACCTTAACCCTAACCCTAACGCTAACCTATACCGTAACCCTAACCCTAAACCGAACCGTAACCCTAACTTGGTCCGTAACCCTAACCCTAACCCTAAACCTAAACTTAAACCTGACCTATACCGTAACCCTAACCCTAACGCTGACCTGTACCATAAACGTAACACTAACCTAAAACTAACCGTAACCTGTACCATAACCATAACCCTAAAGTTACCCTAACCGTAACCCTAACCCTAACCTGTACCGTAACCCTAAACCTAACCCTAAACCTATCCCTACCCTGTACCGCAAACCTAACCCTAAACCAAAGCCTAAACCTAACCATGACCATAACCTGTACGGTAACCCTAACACTAACCCTAACCCTAACCCTAAGTTGTACCGTAACCCTAAGCCTAAACCTAACCCTAACCCTAACCCTAACCTGTACCGTAACCCTGACCCTAACCCTATCCCTACCCTGTACCGAAACCCTAACCCTAATCTAAACTGTACCGTAACCCTTCCAGTGACACTAAACCTACCTGTACTGTGACCCTAACCCTAACCCTAACACTAACCTGTGCCGTAACCCTAACCCTAACACTAAACCTCACCCTAACTTGTATCGAAACTCTAACCATAACCATAACCCTACACTTACAGTAAACCTAACCCTAACCCTAACCTGTACCGTAACCCTAACCCAAACCCTAAACCTAACCCTAATGCTAACTTATACCTTAACATTAACCCTAAACCTAACCGTAACCCTAACTTATTCCGTAACCCTAATCCTAACCCTAACCCTAACATGAACCACAACCCTTAGCCTAACCCTAATCGCAACCTGTACCGTAACCCTAACCCTAAACCTAACCCTAACCCTAACCATAACCCTAACCAGTACCGCAACCCTAACACTAACCCTAAACTGTACAGTAACCCTAAGCATACCCCTAACCCTCAGCTGTACCACATGCCTAACCCTAACGCTAACCTAACCCTAACACTAACGCTAACCCTGACCCTAACCTGTACGGTCACCCTAACTCTAAACCTATCCCTAACCCGAACACTAACCTGTACCGTAACCCTAACCCTACCCCTCAACCTAAACCTAACCTCTACCATAACCATAAACATAACCCTAACCCTAACCCTAAACCTTACCTGTACAGTAACCCTAACCCAAAACCTAACCCTAACCCTAACCTGTATCATAACCCTAAACCTAACACTAACCCTAACCCTAACGCTAACCTATAACGTAACCCTAACCCTAAACCTTACCATAACCTAACTTGTACCGTAACCCTAATCCTAAATCTAACCCTTACCTGTAACGTAAACCTAACCATAACCCTAACCCTAAACTGTACCTTAACACTAACCCTAAACCTCAACCTAACCATAACCTGTACCGTAACCCTAACCCTAAACCTAACCCTAACCCCAACCCTAACCCTAACCAGTACCGTAACCCTAACATGAACCTTAACACTAACCCTATCCCTAACCTAAATCTAAGCTCTCACTGTACCTGAACACTTTAACCTAAACCTAACCTCTATGGCAAAACCCTAAACCTAGCATTGCAACCAACCCCGAACCTAAACTGTACCGTAACACTAAACTAACCTAACTACCCTCACCCTAAACCTAATCTGTAAATAACCCCAACAAAAACTAACCGAACCTAACCTAACCTATACCATAACACTGAACGTAACCCTAGCCTAACCTAACCTAACCTGTACCGTAACCTAAACTTAACCTAACCCTAAGCACAAGCATGTCCCTACTCTAAACACAACCTGACCGTAATCCTTACCTGTCCCGCAAAAACTAAACTGCCCTAACCCTAAACATAACCTGTACCGTAACCTAACCCAAACCTAACCCTAAAGCACAATAGCCAATAAACCTAACCCTACCCTACACTGGTACCGTAACCCTAACCCTAACCCTAACCCTAGCTCTAAACCTACCCTGTAACCTAACCCTAACCATAACTCTAAACTCTATGCCAAACCTAACCCTAAACCTAACACTAACCCTAACCCTATCCATAACCTAAACTGTAGAGCAAACCTAAACCTAACCCTAACCCTAACCCTAACCCTAACCCTAACCAGTACGGTAACCCTAACCCTAAAACTAAACCTAAATGTAACCGGTACCGTAACCCTAACTCTAGCCCTAAACCTAACTCTAACCCTAACCCTAACCTAAACCTTTCCTGTACCGTAAACCTAACCCTAAACCTAAATCTAACCCTAACCTGTACCGTAACCCTTTCAGTAACCCAAACCTAACCGTAACCCTAATCTGTACGGTAACCTTAAACCTAACCCTAACCCTAACGCTAACTATACTGCAACGCTAACCCCTAACCTAACCTAGCCTAACCCTGAAGCTAACACGAAGCCTAACCTAACCACTGCAGTAACCTAACCTAACCATAAACTAAGCCTAACCTAAACTAAAACTATCTGATTTCCCTCACCTAAGCCGGGCCTAATAGTAACATAATACTGCAACCTAAACCTAAACCAAACCTAAGCCTAACCTGAACCACAACCCTAACTCTAACCCTAACTCTAAACCTAACCTAACATTAAGCTGTACTATAACCCTAACCCTAACACTAACCCTAAACCTAACCTCTACCATAACCCTAACCCTAACCCAAACCCTAACCCTAACCCTAACCCTAACCCCAACCTGTACCGTAACCATACCACTAACCCTAACCCTAGCCTGTACTGTAAACCTAACCCAAACCCTAACCCTAACCCTAACGCTAACTGTACCGTAAACCTAACTCTAACCTAACATTAACCTAACCTAACTGGCTAACATTAATAGCATGTAACCCTAACCGCAACCCTAATACCAAACCTAACCCTAACCCGAACCCTAACCACTACCGTAACCCTAACTTGTACCGTAACCCTAACCCTAACCCTAAACCTAAACTTAAACCTGACCTATACCCTAACCCTAACCCTAACGCAGACCTGTACCATAAACGTAACACTAACCCTAAAAATAACCATAACCTGTACCATAACCCTAACCCTGAAGTTACCCTAACCAAACCCTAACCCTAACCTGTACCGTAACCCTAAACCTAACCCTAAACCTGTCCCTAAACTGTACCGCAAATCTAACCCTAAACCAAAGCTTAACTCTAACCCTGACCATAACCTGTATGGTAAACCTAACACTAACCCTAACCCTAACCCTACGTTTACCGTAACCCTAACCCTAACCCTAACCCTAACCATAACCCTAACCTGTACCGTAACCCTGACCCTAACCCTATCCCTAATTTGTACCGAAACCCTAACCCTAATCCTAAACTGTACCGTAAACCTTCCACTAACACTAAACCTAACCTGTACTGTGACCCTAACCCTAACCCTAACACCAACACTAACCTGTGCCGTAACCCTAACCCTAACACTATACCTCACCCTAACTTGTATCGAAACTCTAACCATAACCATAACCCTACACTTACAGTAACCCTAACCCTAACCCTAACCTGTACCGTAACCCTACCCAAACCCTAAACCTAACCCTAATGTTAATTTATACCTTAACCCTAACCCTAAACCTAACCGTAACCCTAACTTATTCCGTAACCCTAATCCTAACCCTAACCCTAACATGTACACAACCCTTAGCCTTACCCTAATCGCAACCTGTACCGTAACCCTAACCCTAACCCTAACCTGTACCGCAACCCTAAAACTAACACTAACCTAACACTGTGAGTAACCTAGTATACTAACCTCAGCTGCCACATGCCCTAGCAACGCTAACTGCTTTACTAACGCTAACCTGGCCCTAACCACCTTGCGGTGCCCTAACTCTAAACCTATCCTAACCGAAAACTAACCTGTACCGTAACCTAACACCCACAACTAACCACAACCTGTACATAACTATAAACATATCCTAACCTAACCTTACGGTACAGTAACCCTAACCCAAAACCTAACCCTAACCTAACCTGTATCATAACCTAAACCTAACACTAACCCTAAGCTTCATAACTAACCTATAGCATCAACCTTAACCTAAACCTTGCAACTGCTTGTACCGTAACCCTAATCATAAATTTAACCCTTACCTGTAACGTAAACCTAACCATAACCCTAACCCTAAACTGTACCGTAACACTAAACCTAACTCTAACCCTACCTCTATACTTAACCTGTAACCTAACCCTAACCATAACTCTAAACTCTATGCCAAACCTAACCCTAACCCTAACACCAACCCTATTCCTATCCATAACCCTAAACTGTAGCGCAAACCTAAACCTAACCCTAACCCTAACCCTAACCAGTACGGTAACCCTAACCCTAAACCTAAACCTAAACCTAACCGGTACCGTAACCCTAAACCTAGCCCTAACCCTAACCCTAACCCTAACCCTAAACCTTTCCTATACCGTAACCCTGACCCTAAGCCTATCCCTAACCTACACTGAAACCCTAACCCTAATCCTAAACTGTACCTTAACCCTTCCACAAACACTAAACCTAACCTGTACTGTGACCCTAACCCTAACCCTAACCCTAACACTAACCTGTGCCGTAACCCTAACCCTAACACTCAACCTCACCCTAACTTGTATCGAAACCCTAACCATAACCCTAACCCTACACTTACAGTAACCCTAACCCTAACCCTAACCTGTACCGTAACCCTAACCCAAACCCTAAACCTAACCCTAATGCTAACTAATACCTTAACCCTAACCCTAAACCTAACCGTAACCCTAACTTATTCCGTAACCCTAATCCTAACCCTAACCCTAACATGTACCACAACCCTTAGCCTAACCCTAATCGCAACCTGTACCGTAACCCTAACCCTAACCCTAACCTGTACCGCAACCCTAACACTAACCCTAACCTGTACGGTAACCCTAAACATACCCCTAACCCTCAGCTGTACCACATGCCTAACCCTAATGTTAACCTAACCCTAACCCTAACCCTAACCCTGACCCTAACCTGTACGGTAACCCTAACTCTAAACCTATCACTAACCTGAACACTAACCTGTACCGTAACCCTAACCCTACCGCTCAACCTAACCCTAACCTGTACCGTAACCATAACCCTAAACCCTAACCCTAAACCTAAACTTACCTGTACAGTAACCCTAACCCAAAACCTAACCCTAACCCTAACCTGTATCATAACCCTAAACCTAACACTAACCCTAACCCTAACGCTAACCTATAACGTAACCCTAACCCTAAACCTTACCATAACCCTAACTTGTACCGTAACCCTAATCCTAAATCTAACCCTTACCTGTAACGTAACCCTAACCCTAACCCTAACCTAAACTGTACCGTAACACTAACCCTAACCCTCAACCTAACCATAACCTGTACCGTAACCCTAACCCTAAACCTAAACCTAACTCCAAACCTAACCCTAACCAGTACCGTAACCCTAACCCTAACCTGTACCATTACACTAACCCTATCCCTAACTCTAAATCTAAACCTCTCCTGTACCCGAACCGTAACAATAAACATAACCTCTATGGCAAACCTAACCCTAACCGGTACCGTAACCCGAACCCTAAACTGTACCGTAACACTAAACCTAACCCTAACACTACCCCTCACCCTAAACCTAATCTGAAAAATAACCTAACCCTAAGGCTAACCTGAACCCTAACCATAAACTGTACCATAACGCTGAACGTAACCCTAACCCTAACCCTAATCCTAACCTGTACCGTAACCCTAACCTTAAACCTAACCCTAAACTGTAACATAACCCTACCCCTAACCCTAACCCTGACCGTAATCCTTCCCTGTCACATAAAACTAACCCTAACCTAAACATAACCTGCCGTAGAACTAACCCTAACCCTAACCCTAAACTGTATCGTAAACCTAACCCTACCCACCACATGTAAGTAACCTAACCTTAACCCTAAACCTACCTCTATACTTAACCTGTAACCTAACCCTAAACATAACTCTAAACTCTATGCCAAACCTAAGCCTAACCCTAACACTAACCCTATCCCTATCCATAACCCTAAACTGTAGCGCTAACCTAACCCTAACGCTAACCCTAACCCTAACCCTAACCAGTACGGTAACCCTAACCCTAAACCTAAACCTAAACCTAACCGGTACCGTAACCCTAACCCTAGCCCTAAGCCTAACCCTAAACCTAACCCTAAACCTTTCCTGTACCGTAAACCTAACCCTAAACCTAAACCTAACCCTAACCTGTACCGTAACCCTTTCAGTAACCCAAACCTAAACGTAACCCTAATCTGTACGGTAACCTTAAACCTAACCCTAATCCGAACGCTAACCTATACTGTAACGCTAACCCTAAAACTAAACGTAACCCTTAACTTGTACCGTAACCCTTACCCTAAACCTAACCCTAAACTTTAACCTAACCTGTACCGTAACCCTAACCCTAACCCAAACCCTAACCCTAACCCTAACCCCAACCTGTACCGTAAACATACCACTAACCCTAACCGTAACCTGTACTGTAAACCTAACCCTGTACTGTAAAACCTAACCCTAACCCTAACCCTAAACCTAACCCTAACCTGTACCGTAAACCTAACCCTAACCCTAACATTAACGCTAACCCTAACCCTAAACCTAACGTAACGTAACCCTAACCGCAACCCTAATCCCAAACCTAACCCTAACCCTAACCACTACCGTAACCCTAACCCTACCCCAAATTTAACCCTGAACTGTATCGTAACCCTAACCCTAACGCTAAACCTAACCCTAACACTTACCTGCACCGTAAGCCTACCCCTAACCCTACCCCTAACCGTAACCCTAACCCTAGCTCTAAACCTACCCTGTAACCTAACCCTAACCATAACTCTAAGGTCTATGGCAAACCGAACCCTAACCCTAACACTAAACCTTACCCTAAACATAACCCTAATCCTATCCTGTACCGTAACCCTAACACTAATCGTAACCCTAAACGTAATCCTAACCTGCACCGTAACCCTAAACCTAACCTTAACCCTAACCCTAACTCTAACCTATACCGTTACACTAACCCTAAACCGAACCGTAACCCTAACTTGTACCGTAACCCTAAACCTAACCCTAAACCTAAACTTAAACCTGACCTATACCCTAACCCTAACCCTAACGCTGACCTGTACCAT
Organism: Otocyon megalotis megalotis; assembly: GCA_017311455.1. Lineage (NCBI taxonomy): Eukaryota > Metazoa > Chordata > Mammalia > Carnivora > Canidae > Otocyon > Otocyon megalotis. The sequence goes on along the minus strand of JAEUCK010010542.1, from coordinate 7,127 downwards.
AAATGTAACACTAACCCTAAAAATAACCATAACCTGTACCATAACCCTAACCCTAAAGTTACCCTAACCATAACCCTAACCCTAACCTGTACCGTAACCCTAAACCTAACCCTAAACCTATCCCTAACCTGTACCGCAAACCTAACCCTAAACCAAAGCCTAACCCTAACCATGACCATAACCAGTACGGTAACCCTAACACTAACCCTAACCCTAACCCTAAGTTGTACCGTAACCCTAACCCTAAACCTAACCCTAAACCTAACCCTAACCTGTACCGTAACCCTGACCCTAAGCCTTTCCCTAACCCACACTGAAACCCTAACCCTAATCCTAAACTGTACCGTAACCCTTCCACTAACACTAAACCTAACCTGTACTGTGACCCTAACCCTAACCCTAACACTAACCTGTGCCGTAACCCTAACCCTAACACTAAACCTCACCCTAACTTGTATAGAAACCCTAACCATAACCCTAACCCTACACTTACAGTAACCCTAACCCTAAGCCTAACCTGTACCGTAACACTAACCCAAACCCTAAACCTAAACCTAATGCTAACTAATGCCTTAACCCTAACCCTAAACCTAACCGTAACCCTAACTTGTTCCGTAACCCTAATCCTAACCCTAACCCTAACATGTACCACAACCCTTAGCCTAACCCTAATCGTAACCTGTACCGTAACCCTAACCGTAACCCTAACCCTAACCTGTACGCAACCCTAACACTAACCCTAACCTGTACGGTAACGCTAAACATACCCCTAGCCCTCAGCTGTACCACATGCCTAACCCTAATGCTAACCTAACCCTAACCCTAACCCTAAGCCTGACCCTAACCTGTACGGTCACCCTAACTCTAAACCTATCCCTAACCCGAACACTAACCTGTACCGTAAATCTAACTCTAAACCTAACCCTAACCCTAACCCTAAACTGTACCGTAACACTAACCCTAACCCTCAACCTAACCATAACCTGTACCGTAACCCTAACCCTAAACCTAACCCTAACTCCAAACCTAACCCTAACCAGTACCGTAACCCTAACCCTAACCTGTACCGTAACACTAACCCTATCCCTAACTCTAAATCTAAACCTCTCCTGTACCCGAACCGTAACCCTAAACCTAACCTCTATGGCAAACCTAACCCTAACCGGTACCGTAACCCGATCCCTAAACTGTAACGTAACACTAAACCTAACCCTAACACTACCCCTCACCCTAAACCTAATCTGTAAAATAACCTAACCCTAAGCCTAACCTGAACCCTAACCCTAAACTGTACCATAACGCTGAACGTAAACCTAACCCTAACCCTAACCCTAACCCTAACCTGTACCATAACCCTAACCTTAACCCTAACCCTAAACTGTAATGTAACCCTACCCCTAACCCTAACCCTGACCGTAATCCTTCCCTGTCCCATAAAACTAACCCTAACCCTAAACATAATCTGTACCGTAGCCCTAACCCTAACCCTAACCCTAAACTGTATCGTAAACCTAACCCTACCCTACACTGTACCGTAACCCTAACCATAACCCTAACCCTACCTCTATACTTCACCTGTAACCTAACCCTAACCATAACTCTAAACTCTATGCCAAACCTAACCCTAACCCTAACACTAACCCTATCCCTATCCATAACCCTAAACTGTAGCGCAAACCTAACCCTAACCCTAACCCTAACCCTAACCCTAACCTGTACTGTAAACCTAACCCTAACCCTAACCCTAAACCTAACCCTAACCTGTACCGTAAATCTAACTCTAACCCTAACATTAACCCTAACCCTAACCCTAAACCTAACGTGTAACATAACCCTAACCGCAACCCTAATACCAAACCTAACCCTAACCCTAACCACTACCGTAACCCTAACCCTACCCCAAATTTAACCCTGAACTGTATCGTAACCCTAACCCTAACACTAAACCTAACCCTAACACTTACCTGCACCATAAGCCTACCGCTAACCCTACCCCTAACCGTAACCTAACCCTAGCTCTAAACTTACCCTGTAACCTAACCCTAACCATAGCTCTAAACTCTATGGCAAACCTAACCCTAACCCTAACACTAACCCTTACACTAACCATAACCCTAATCCTAACCTGCACCGTATCCCTAAACCTAACCTTAACCCTAACCCTAACGCTAACCTATACCGTAACCCTAACCCTAAACAGAACCGTAACCCTAACTTGTACCGTAATCCTAACCCTAACCCTAAACCTAAACTTAAACCTGACCTATAACGTAACCCTAACCCTAACGCTGACCTGTACCATAAACGTAACACTAACTCTAAAAATAACCATAACCTGTACCATAACCCTAACCATAAAGTTACCCTAAACATAACCCTAACCCTAACCTGTACGGTAACCCTAAACCTAACCCTAAACCTATCCCTAACCTGTACCGCAAACCTAAACCTAAACCAAAGCCTAACCCTAACCCTGACCATAACCTGTACGGAAACCCTAACACTAACTCTAACCCTAACCCTAAGTTGTACCGTAACCCTAATCCTAACCGTAACCCTAACCCTAACCCTAACCTGTACCGTAACCCTCACCCTAACCCTATCCCTAACCTGTACCGAAACCCTAACCCTAATCCTAAACTGTACCGTAACCCTTCCACCAACACTAAACCTAACCTGTACTGTGACCCTAACCCTAACCCTAACACCAACACTAACCTGTGCCATAACCCTAACCCTGACACTAAACCTCACCCTAACTTGTATCGAAACTCTAACCATAACCATAACCCTACACTTACAGTAAACCTAACCCTAACCCTAACCTGTACCGTAACCCTAACCCAAACCCTAAACCTAACCCTAATGCTAAGTTATACCTTAACCTTAACCCTAAACCTAACCGTAACCCTAAATTATTCCGTAACCCTAATCCTAACCCTAACCCTAACATGTACCACAAACCTTAGCCTAACCCTAATCGCAACCTGTACCGTAACCCTAACCCTAACCCTAACCATAACCCCTAACCATAACCCTAACCAGTACCGCAACCCTAACACTAACCCTAAACACAATACCCCAGTAACTAAACATACCCCTAACCCTCAGCTGTACCACATGCCTAGCCCTAACGCTAACTAACCCTAACCCTAACCCTAACCCTGACCCTAACCTGTACGGTAACCCTAACTCTAAACCTATCCCTAACCTGAACACTAACCTGTACCGTAACCCTAACCCTACCGCTCAACCTAACCTAACCTGTACCGTAACCATAACCCTAAACCTAACCCTAAACCTAAACCTTACCTGTACAGTAACCCTAACCCAAAACCTAACCCTAACCCTAACCTGTATCATAACCCTAAACCTAACACTAACCCTAACCATAACGCTAACCTATAACGTAACCCTAACCCTAAACCTTACCATAACCCTAACTTGTACCGTAACCCTAATCCTAAATCTAACCCTTACCTGTAACGTAACCCTAACCCTAACCCTAACCCTAAACTGTGCCTTAACACTAACCCTAACCCTCAACCTAACCATAACCTGTACCGTAACCCTAACCCTAAACCTAACCCCTAACCCCAACCCTAACCCTAACCAGTACCGTAACCCTAACCCTAACCTGTACTGTAACCCTAAACCTAACCCCAAACCTAAGCCTAACCTGTACCATAACCCTAACTTCTAACCCTAACTCTAACCCTAAGCCTAACATTAAGCTGTACTATAAACCTAACCCTAAAAGTAACCCTAAACCTAACCTGTACCATAACCCTAACCCTAACCCAAACCCTAACCCTAACCCTAACCCTGAACCCAACCTGTACCGTAACCATACCACTAACCCTAACCCTAACCTGTACTGTAAACCTAACCCTAACCCTAAACCTACCGCTAACCTGTACCGTATCCCTAAACCTAACCCTAACCCTAACCTTAACCCTAACGTGTACCATAACCCTAAACCTAAAGCTCCCCTAACCCTAACCGGTACTGAAACCCTAATCTTACCCTAACCCTAAACCTAATCCTAACCCTAACCCTAACCCTAACCTGAATCGTAACCCTAACCCTAACCCAAAGCCTAACCCTAACCTGTGGCACTGGTAAACCTAACCCTAACCCTAACCCTAACCCTAACCTGTACCAACCCTAAAACTAACACTAACCCTATCACTAAGCCTAAACTATACCGTATCCCTAACCCTAAACCTAACCGTAGCCCTAACTTGTACCGTAACCCTAACCCTAACACTAACACTAACCCTAACCTGTAACATAACACTAACCCTAAACCTAACCCTAACCTGTACCGTTACCCTAATCCTAACCCTAAAACTAACCATAACCTGTACCGTAACCGTAACTGTAACCCTAAACCCAACCTCAAACCTAAACTGTACCATAACCCTAATCCTAACCCTAACCGTAACCTCTACCGAAACCCTAAACCTAAACCTAACCCTAAGTGGCCTGCAACTAAACCCTAACCCTAAACCTAACCCTAAACTGTACGGTAACCCTAACCCTAAACCTAACCATAACCTGTACCGTAAACCTAACCCTAAACCTAACATTAACGCTAAGCCTAACCCTAAACCTAACATGTAACGTAACCCTAACCGCAACCCTAACCCTAAACCTAACCCTAACCCTAACCTTAACCCTAACGTGTACCATAACCCTAAACCTAACGCTCACCCTAACCCTAACCGGTACCGAAACCCTAAACTTACCCTAACCCTAAACCTAATCCTAACCCTAACCCTAACCCTAACCTGAATCGTAACCCTAACCCTAACCCAAAGCCTAACCCTAACCTGTACCGTAAACCTAACCCTAACCCTAACCATAACCCTAACCTGTACCGTAACCCTAAAACTAACACTAACCCTATCACTAAGCCTAAACCATACCGTAACCCTAACCCTAAACCTAACCGTAGCCCTAACTTGTACCGTAACCCTAACCCTAACACTAACACTAACCCTAACCCGTAACATAACACTAACCCTAAACCTAACCCTAACCTGTACCGATACCCTAATCCTAACCCTAAAACTAACCATAACCTGTACCGTAACCGTAACCGTAACCCTAAACCAAACCCTCAACCTAAACTGTACCATAACCCTAAACCTAACCCTAACCGTAACCTCTACCGAAACCCTAAACCTAAACCTAACCCTAAGTGGCCTGCAACTTAACCCTAACCCTAAACCTAACCCTAAACTGTACGGTAACCCTAACCCTAAACCTAACCCTAAACTGTACGGTAACCCTAACCCTAAACCTAACCCTAACCTGTACCGTAAACCTAACCCTAAAGCTAACATTAACGCTAAGCCTAACCCTAAACCTAACGGTAATGTAACCCTAACCGCAACCCTAACCCTAAACCTAACCCTAACCCTAACCTTAACCCTAACGTGTACCATAACCCTAAACCCTACGCTCACCCTAACCTTAACCGGTACCGAAACCCTAAACTTACCCTAACCTCAACCTGAACCTTCCTAACCTAACCATAACCCTAACCTGTACCGTAACCCTAAAACTAACACTAACCCTATCACTAAGCCTAAACTATACCGTAACCCTAACCCTAAACCTAACCGTGTATCTCTAACTTGTACTGTAACCCCAACTCCTAACACTAAATACCAACTCCTAACTGTAACATAACACTAACCCTAACCTAACCTCTAACTCCAGCTCAAGTACTCCTAATCCTAACCCTAAAACTAACCATAACCTGTACCGTGACTGTAACCCTAACCCTAAACCATACCCTAAACCTAAGCTGTACCATAACCCTAAACCTAACCCTAACCGTAACCTGTACCAAAACCCTAAACCTAAACCTAACCCTAAGATGTACCACAACCTTAACCCTAACCCTAAACCTAACCTAAACTGTACGGTAACCCTAACCCTAAACCTAACCCTAACCTGTACCGTAAACCTAACCCTAACCCTAACATTAACGCTAACCCTAACCTGAACCTAACGTGTAACGTAACCCTAACCGCAACCCTAATCCCAAACCTAACCCTAACCCTAACCACTATGTAACCCTAACCCTACCCCAAATTTAACCCTGAACTGTATCGTAAACCTAACCCTAACGCTAAACCTAACCCTAACACTTACCTGTACCGTAAGTCTACCCCTAACACTTCCCCTAACCGTAACCCTAACCATAACCTGTACCATAACCGTAAACCTAACCCTAAACCTATCACTAACTTGTACCGCAAACCTAACCCAAACCAAAGCCTAACCCTAACCATGACCATAACCTGTACGGTAACCCTAACACTAACCCTAACCCTAACCCTAAGTTGTACCGTAACCCTAACCCTAAACCTAACCCTAACCCTAACCCTAACCTGTACCGTAACCCTGACCTTAACCCTACCCCTACCCTGTTCCGAAACCCTAACCCTAATCCTAAACTGTACCCTAACCCTTCCAGTAACACTAAACCTACCTGTACTGTGACCCTAACCCTAACCCTAACACTAACCTGTGCCGTAACCCTAACCCTAACACTAAACCTCACCCTAACTTGTATCGAAACCCTAACCATAACCCTAACCCTACACTTACAGAAACCCTAACCCTAACCCTAACCTGTACCGTAACCCTAACCAAACCCTAAACCTAACCCTAATGCTGACTTATACCTTAACCCTAAACCTAAACCTAACCGTAACCCTAACTTATTCCGTAACCCTATTCCTAACCCTAACCCTAACATGTACCACAAGCCTTAGCCTAACCCTAATCGCAACCTGTACCGTAACCCTAACCCTAACCCTAACCTGTCCCGCAACCCTAACACTAACCTTAACTTGTACAGTAACCCTAAACATACCCCTAACCCTCAGCTGTACCACATGCCTAACGCTAACGCTAACCTAACCCTAACCCTAACCCTAACCCTGACCCTAACCTGTACGGTAACCCTAACTCTAAACCTATCCCTAACCTGAACACTAACCTGTACCGTAAACCTAACCCTACCGCTCAACCTAACCCTAAACTGTACCGTAACCATAAACCTAACCCTAACCATAAACCTAAACCTTACCGTACAGTAACCCTAA
>JAEUCK010010541.1:0-25950 GCA_017311455.1 Otocyon megalotis megalotis | reverse complement strand
GTCTCATAAACCAGAGATCAAATTGTTGCCTTCTGCAAGGCAGAACAAAACAGCCTTGTTCCACTTCCCTGACGGGCATGGAAGTTGTTAAAGATTCTACCAAAAATATCTAGATGATTTCCCTTCATGGTGGTGATCTGGCTGTGTGCACTAATGAAGCCAACGTGTGCCTGCCCTTGTTTAGAAGAAGAATATGAAATAATAGCAGGAAGGTTTAGGCTCCTTATGGACAACATTCATGAGCTGGAATTTTAACTTGAGTAAGTGAATGGTCACAGCAAAAATTAGAAGGAATATATTTTCTGAGGTTAAGGATGGCAGCAGTTCGTAGCCACATTAACTTAAAATAATTACCTTTCCACACAAATCTTAAGATAATTTGTTCCAACTCTGAAGAAAGTCCATGGTATGTTGATAGGGATTGCATTAAATGTGTAAATTGCCCTAGGTAGCATTGATATTTTCACTATATTAATTCTTCCAATCCATGACCATGGAGTATTTTTCCAACTCTTTGTGTCTTCCTCAATTTCTTTCAGAAGTGTTCTGTAGTTTTTAAGGTATAGATCCTTTCCCTCTATGGTTAGGTTTATTCCTAGTTATCTTATGCTTTTGGGTGCAATTGTAAATGGGATTGACTCCTTAATTTCTCTTCAGTCTCATTGTTAGTGTATAGAAATGCCACTGACTTCTGGGCATTGATTTTGCATCCTGCCACACTGCTGAATTGCTGTATGAGTTATAGCAATCTTGGGGTGGAGTCTTTTGAGTTTTCTATGTACAGTATCACATCATCGGCAAAGAGGGAGAGTTTGACTTCTTCTTTGCCAATTTGAATGCCTTTAATGTCTTTTTGTTGTCTGATTGCTGAGGCTAGGACTTCCAGTACTATGTTGAATAGCAGTAGTGAGAGTGGACATCCCTGTCTTGTTCCTGATCTTAGGGGAAAGGCTCCCAGTGCTTCCCCATTGAGAATGATATTTACTGTGGACTTTTCGTAGGTGGCTTTTAAAATGCTGAGGCATGTTCCCTGTATCCCTACACTCTGAAGAGTTTTGATCAGAAATGGATGCTGTATTTTGTCGAATGCTTTCTCTGCATCTAATGAGAGGATCATATGGTTCTTGGTTTTTCTCTTGCTGATATGATGAATCACATTGATTGTTTTACGAGTGTTGAACCAGCCTTATATCCAGGGGATGAATCCCACTTGGTCATGGTGAATCATCTTCTTAATGTATTGTTGGATCCTAGTGGCTAATATCTTGTTGAGAATTTTTGCATCTGTGTTCGGCAGGGATATTGGTCTATAATTCTCCTTTTTGGTGGGGTCTTGTGTGGTTTTGGAATTAAGGTGATGCAGGCCTCATAGAAGGAATTTGGAAGTACTCCATCTCTTTCTATCTTTCCAAACAGCTTTAGTAGAATAGGTGTGGTTTCTTCTTTAAACATTTGATAGAGGGGATCCCTGGGTGGCGCAGCGGTTTGGCGCCTGCCTTTGGCCCAGCGCGCGATCCTGGAGACCCGGGATCGAATCCCACGTCGGGCTCCCGGTGCATGGAGCCTGCTTCTCCCTCTGCCTGTGTCTCTGCCTCTTCCTCTCTCTCTGTGACTATCACAAAAAAAAAAAATAATAAAAAATAAAAAATCCCATTGCTAGTGCTCAAAGAGATCTTTGTTCACTTTGAGAGTTAACATTGAAATGTAGGTATATTACCCTAGTTCCCTGATATTAGTTTTGTAACAGAGGTGTACTGAATTTATTGCATATGAATTTGTATTGCCTTGGGTATTATTCAATAAAAATGGTTAAAATTCTCATAAGGCTTTAAGTAAAGAATGAAAGACATAGTTGTGAGCTTATTTTAATACATATACAGGCTATATGGTTTTATTTCAACCAAAGAAGAAGCCATGGGGGAGGGAGAAACTGACCTTTGTTAATGATTAACTGATTCTATCTTTTGTTTAAAGAAGATTCTAGGAATCCTTTCTCCATCAAAGTTTATTTACCTATGGGAGCCGGAGTTGTGGGGTTGGTGAATAGAGGGTGAAGCATAGGTCAAAAGGAAATAAAAATCATCTTTCATCTAATTTTACTATCCTTATTTTTTTAAGATTATTGAGCAATAGAATAATTTGCCTTGTATATTAAAGAACTTTAAACCTTATTGGATAAATACAAATAATAAGGTGGAACAGATATATTTTAAAACCAGGACCTAAAAATGAAAACTAGATTAAGTTCTGGAGAAGCAGGAAGGGAATTGTGGGAAGCTGGAACAAGAGGAAAGAGAAGCATAGAGCCTGTGTCAGAGATTCAGGAGAGTGCTGGGGAGTAAAATGACCAGCAAATCTCTGTACCAAGGCTGCCTCTTTGCAGCTTAGACTACGTCCAAGGTCTGACCAGTTATATTCTAAGTCTCACAGTGCCTAAATGTTTGCAGATGCAGACTTCAAGTCCCTAGGCAGCTCAGTCCCTCCTCCCTCTCTTGCCATTATGCCTGCTAGCCTGGGATTTGCTTCTCTGTAGCTTCAATGAGCTGATACTATACAGTACTGAAGTGGGATGTGGTGAGTCTTAAGTCTTTAAATGTTTCCCTCATTTTATATATAGGAAAATTAAAGGGTTAAGGGAGTAACCCAAAGCACTGTGCTGGTTAACAGCAGAGGTATTTAGGTATAGAGCCAGGTTCTCATACTACTCCTTCACTCCTGTCTATTGAAGAAGGTGTGGGAAGATAGTGGGGATTATTCCTAGAAATGTTTAACTCTTTCAAAATCAGCAGAATGGTTCTAGCTTTAAGAAACTGAGTTCATTTGTTTTTCTATCTTGTGTGTATAGGAATGAATAAATGGACTTAAATCCAGAAATTAGTGAATTGAAAGAGGCAAAACTAATACAGATTAAAGAGGCTAAAGTGAGAAACTGAAATATAGCAGGGTAGAAAGGATGAGCTCATAAAGTGGATAAAGCAGAAAAATGTTCAGTGTTTGTGAGGGAATGAAGCATTAGACAATAAGAAAGATGTAACAAGCAGGGGAAAATATTGATTTAGAGATTCTAGCAATCATCAATATAACAGAGACACTGAAAAGGGAGGTGACATTGATCCTGACCAAATGGTAGAAAATAAAATAGACAAGAGTTGGGCCAAGGAGAATAAGGAACTATGAAGCATTGGTCACTGGTGAACCATGAATAGTGACATCATTAAAGATTTGATCTGAGATTGTAAGAGCAGGAAAAATGTGAGCCAGATACTCAATTATCTGGGAGAATAAAGAGAAGTCTAGGGAATGAAGGTGACATAAGCAGATATTATTATTATCTTCCAATACCAGGATGGTTGTTGTTATGCAATAAATAGAAATTTGTTTTAAAAACTGAGGGGAATATCCCCTCTGTTTTTTGCCCTATTCTTTTAGGGCTAGCAAAGGAAGGTTAAATCTCAATGGGAGTGAGAGAGAAGTAAGAGATAGACAAATTTTAGGGGATGATGGGGCACTTGGGTGGCTCAGTCAGTTAAGTGTCTGTCTTCAGCTCAGGTCATGATCTCAAGGTCCTGGGATCAAGCCCTGCCTCAGGCTCCCTGCTCTATGGCCCTCTCACTCTGCCTGCCACTCTTCCTGCTTGTGTACTCCCCATCCCCTCAAGTAAATAAATAAAATCTTCAAAAAGAAAAAGAAAAAAAATTTAGGGATTGAGTTAATATAGCTTATGCACTAAGCAGACTGCTGATGTGTGCACTGTTCACTGCCCCAAAAATACATTTACATTTGCATGTTAGTACCAGACCAAGTCTGTCAAAAAGTTATTTTATTTGCTTTAGGTTTTGTCTTCCGCTACAATATAATGATTTTTAGAAGTATTTATCCCAAAAAATATCATTCATTTAAAACTTAATGTGACAAATCCAATTGCACTAATGGCAGAGTTGCTCATATCAAACTAATCCTCTTGCCATACTCTTAAAAAAATACATCCCTTTGAAGGTACTAGCTACCAGCAAAATTAGGTGAAACTGGTAGAAACCCTTGAAAAAAAGGAAGCAATCCAGGTGAGATCCACATTTAACTAGCTTTTCCCTCTGAAGGGATTCCCAATTTGATCACAGCATCTGGATAGAGCTTAAGCAGAAAGCAGCAGACTTACTGGATTGACAAGCCAGAGGTAAGAGCTCTGGGTTGCCAAAGCATTTAGAAATTGAGGGAGGAGGCAGTTTAGTCCCACCTGCAGCCCAGGGCATGATTCTGGAGACCCTGGATGGAGTCCCACATCGGGCTCTCTGCATGGAGCCTGCTTCTCTCTCTGCCCCACCCCCGCCCCCTGAATAAATAAATAAAATCTTAAAAAAAAAAAAAAAGAAATTGAGGGAGGAAATCCCAAAAAGGGAGAAATCACAAAAGGCAATTCTTCAATCTGTATCCTAACAATACTTAGGTGAGTCCTAAACTGCAAAGGAATCTAATAGAAAACAAGAGCCTGGAGGTGAAAAGAGCTAACCAGAGATTTCAGCAACTGCCCAGTTCTGGGGAGAAAATGTTTAAAGTTCAACCCCACTCAAGTTAGAAAGCCCTGGTAAGAACCTTGTGTTTTCATTGAAGCTCCAGAAGGGTCCTATTAGGGGTAAGAACCACATCCTCAGACTAAGAGTTATGCCCTAGAACAAGAGCAAAACAAATAGATCTGTTCTGACAAAGCCTAAAACCAAGTCTCCACAGAATCAAGATGATTCACAATAATTAAACTACTGCTAGAACATAACTCAGAAAAAGAAAACATATAGAGTCTCGACAACACATCATGCAGTATCTAAGAAAAAACTGGCATGCCAACAAGCAGGAAATGGGTCCCATAATTAATAAGAATAAAAATCTGTCAACAGAAGATGCAAAATTGATCCAGATTTGCAATTAGCAGACAATAAGCTGACAATAAGTATTACAAATATGATAAAGAAATTATGGGAAAAGATAGGTGTAAGTAACAAATAGAGAAGACATTTCAGGAAAGATGCCAAAATTCTTTAAAAATAAGCAAATGAAAATACTAAAATAGAAAAATAACAATGGATGAAAGAAGATTTTTGTAATGTATTAACAACAGACTGGTACGACAGTAGGAAGGATCAGATGACTTGAAAATAGGAAAATAGAAATCATGCAACTGAAGCATTTCATTTTTTAAAAATGGAAAAGTCAAAATGACCTGTGGAACATTATCAAGTAGTTTGGCATACATATAAATGCATCCCACAGATAGAAGGAGGAAAAATGGAGCACAAAAATATTCAAAGAAATATTTGTTGAAATTTTTCCAAATTTGACTTAAGCTATCAACCCATGGACCTAAGATGCTCCGTAAATCTAATACAGGACCTATGCAAAGAAAATAACACCTCAGTATATCATAGGAACTGGAACTAGTTACTCATCAGAAACAACTGAGGCCAGAAGACAATGAAATAACATCTTTGATTACTGAAAGGAAAATATGTCAATGCAGAATGCTATATTGAGCAAAAATTCCTTTCAAAATGAAGCAAATAAGAGCTGAAATCATGTTCACCAGCAAGAAATACCAAATTTCTTTACTCTAAAGGAAAAATGATGTCTGGTGAAAATACAGAGCTACAGTATAGAATGAAGATCACTGGCAATGATAACTAGGTAAATGTAATATATTGTTGGTTTTCTTTACTTTTAATTCCTTTAAAAGACAATTAACTGTTTAAAGTAAAAGTAAAAACAATGTATTATTTTATTAATAACAGAATTAAGACATGACAGCTAGAGCAGAATAGACAGGTGACTATTACTGCAGGTAATAGTATGGACTCATACGGTTGAAAGGTACTTAAATTACACTTCAAGTTGTATATTAAAGTAGACTGGGATAAATTAAGGATGCATATTATAACCCCCTTGCCACTCATTAATAATAAAGGTATACCTAAAATGCTAATAAATGGAATAAAATGAAACACTAAAATTAACCAATTAACACAAAACAAGTTAAGTAGAATAAAGGAATAAAGAACAGAGGAAAATAACAGAAAGCAAATAGAAAGATGGTAGACTTAAAGACAGCTAAATTAATAATTATATTAAATATAAATGGATCAATTGCTTCTCTCAGTCTTTTGGCTAAGATCAAGTGTAAATATAAATGGACTAAACACTTAAAAAGCAGAGATTTTCAGACTTGATAAAAAAAAGCAAGATTAAACTATATGGAATTTACAGCAGGTTCATTTTAAATATAAAGACATAGAAGTTGAAAATGAAACAAAGATATGGTATATTATGCAAATTCTAAGCATAATATAGCCAGTGTTAGTATATTACTATAAGACAAAATTGGCCTTGAGAAAGGAGAGAAAAAGAGTGTAATTTTATAATGATAAAAAATAAATTCACTAAGAAGATATAGCAATCCTACATGTGCATGTGCCTATTAATAGAGCTTCAAAATACCAGAAATACAAACTGGCAAAACTAAAGGGAGAAATAGACAAACCAACAATCAACCTTGGAGACAAAAATTTCCCACTATTGAAAATTGTGGCAACTAGGTAGAACCCTCAATAAGACTAGAACATCATTCAAATGAAACAAGAATTTGAACATTATCAACTAATTTAACCTTGATGTTTACAAAACACTGCAACTAATTAGTGCACAGTACACATTCTTTTTAAGTGCTCATGTAACAGTCACTACATGAGATCATGTGCTAGACCATAAAACATATCCCAGAATATAGAGTCCAGAAATAGACCTGCACACATATGGCCAAGAGATCTTCTACAAAACCACGTGGGAGAGGCAAATGTGGGAAGACAACTCAATGGATAAAGGAGAGTTCTTTTCAATAAATGATATTGGGGGCGCTTGGTTGGCTCAGTTGGTTGGACCTCTGCTTTTGGCTCTAGTCATGATCCTGGGGTCCTGGGATCAAGCCCCATGTCAGGCTCCCTGCTCAGTGGAGAGTCTGCCTCTTCCTCTCCCTCTGCTTGCCACTCCCTCTGTTTGTGCTCTCTCACACATTCTCTCTCTCTGTCAAATAAATAAACAAGATCTTAAAAGAAAGAAAAAGAAAGAAAGAAAGAAAGAAAGAAAGAAAGAAAGAAAGAAAGAAAGAAAGAAAGAAAGTTGGAACAACTATATATATGTTTGGGAAAATAATTTTACTCCTACCTTATAAAAATATGAATTCATGATGAATCATAGATATGAAAATGAATTAAGATACAAACTTCTAGAAAAAATATGTTTTCACAACTATAGTATAGAAAGATTTCTTAGAACAGAGAAAACCCTAAACATAGAAGAAAAAATAAGTTGGATTGCATCAAAACTAAGTATCTGGGGATCCTGGGTGGCTCAGAGGTTTAGCGCCTGCCTTCGGCTCAGGTTGTGATCCTGGAGACCTGGGATTTAATCCCACATCAGGCTCCCTGCATAGAGCCTGCTTCTCCCTCTGCCTGTGTCTCTGCCTCTCTCTCTCTCTCTCTCTCTCTCTCTCTCTCTCTATGTCTCTCATGAATAAATAAGTAAAATCTTAAAAACAACAACAACAAAAACAAAAACTATCTGTGCTCATGAAAGGACACTATTAATAATGAAGCAATCTACAAGGTGGAAGAAATATTCACAACACATACATCTGACAAAAGTCATATCTAGAATATGTAAAAATGTTATAAATCAGTAATAAGGTAAAAAAGCAATAAAAATGGGCAAAATATTTAAACAGACACTTGACAAAAAGGATATATAAATGACCAATAAACCCATACATAGAAAGGGTATCAACACTATCAATCATCAACACATGAAAATAATAAGTATCATGAAATACCTCTTCATTCCCACCAGAACAGCTAAAGTATAAAGACTGACAATATGAAATGTCAACAAGGATGTGGAGCAATTGGAAGTCTCCTACATTGGTGAGTGTGCAACCACTCTGAAATACTGCTTGGCAGTTTCTTAAAAGTTATGCATATATCTAACCTTTGACCCAGAAATTCTGCTTCAAAAGAGATGAGAAGATATCCACCAAAAGACTTCCTCAAGAATTTTTATAGCCGTTTTATTCATAATAAACCCAAACAGGAAACAATCAAGTTTCTATTAATAGAATGGATACAACAAATGTTGCTATTTGTATGACTTCACAAGGTAATACCATTCAGGGACAAAAAGAAACAAACAACTGGTACATGCAACAATGAACATGAGTCTCAGAAGGATTACCTTGAGCTAAAGAAGGCCGACTCAAAGGAACACATACTGTATGATTGTACTTATAAATTCAAGGACAATAATATTCTCTGGACACAGAAATCAATCGCTTGATTGATCTCAGGAGAAGTGTTGGAGTTGGCTGTAAAGGGCACAAGGAGGCTTTCTGGAACAATGAAATTTTATATATATATTGATTGGGGAGGTGGTTTACATGGCTGTATACATTTGTCAGCATTCATTTATCTGTGTACATTTGATCTATAAATTTTACCTCAAAAGAAAAAAAATTTACCTCAAAAGAAACAATATAAATGAATTTATTATATCCTTACCTTTATAGAAATGGTTCTCAACCAGAGGTGATTTTGCTTTTCCAGGGGACATTTGGAAATAACTGTGGACATTTTTTATTTCATAGGCAAGTTAGTTCTTTAGTGCGTAGAGGCCAGGAATGCTGCTAAACATCCTACAATGCAGAGGACAGCCCCTACAACAAAGAATGACTCAATCAAAAATGTCAATAGTTCCAAGATTGAGAAACCTTGCTCTATAGAGAAGAAGTAAAAGGAGTCATTTGTAAGGATATTTGATACATTAATATAATAAAAAGTGGCCTTAGTGAGGGGGCAATGGGACACAAAACTGTGAAGCAGATTTAAGTGAAGTTGAGAGACAAGAATGAAGTAAAAAATATTATTTTTTAAAGATTTTATTTATTTATTCACAATAGAGAGAGAAAGAGAGAGAGAGAGGCAGAGACACAGGCAGAGGGAAAAGCAGGCTCCATGCAGGGAGCCCGATGCGGACTCGATCCCCGGTCTCCAGGAGCGCACCCTGGGGCCAAAGGCAGGTGCCAAACCACTGCACCATCCAGGGATCCCCTAAAAAATATTTTAAATAAAATAAAGATGATCCATGTTAGAGGACCCAAATTCAAAAATTTTGCAGAAAATATAACTATGAAAAATTTAAAAAGGTGAATGAATATAAAGTTGAGGGATGATGCATTACATATTAAGATCTGTGTGATGATTTATGAATGTAAAATATAGGGAAATGAGGAATAGAAGCAGAGGTAAAGTCAGATAAGAGGTGGGCTCTGATGAAATGAGATTCTGGTTCATTGTGTATCTAAGGATGTAGAAAAAGCACAGATCGGGAACAGAGATGAAATAACATGGAAGTTAAGGATACTGATTATAAGAGTACATGATGACAGAAGGAGAAGCACTCAAGGATACAGAAACATATCCTCATATCCAATCCATGGAGGTAATTAGGGCCTGACTCCAAAGCTTAAAGGGAATGCCTCCCTCCATAAATCCCTCTTGCACTTAGAATATCTCTTATCAGCAAGATGCTTCTGGGTTGGGTGGAGAGTGACCCAGATGGTGGCCAATTTTACTCCCCACTCCTTATCTACAGGCTAAGAGCCTTATCAAAAAAAGCTGCTTCCTGAGAACAGTTGCCTCAAGGGCACAAGAAGGAGGAAGATAACCAGGGCAGTGGCCAATTGCTTTCTACTTCCCTGGCTTTGTGGGGCAGAAGCATTATAACTTAACAAATATTCAAAAGGAACTTTTCTAAAATTGGCATAATCTCACTTCACTCAAATAAAGGAAAGAAGAAGCAAGATCATGAAGAAGATAAAAGGAAAAAAAACATAGTGGAATAGAAAAGTAATGAAAAAAATTAGAAATTTAGGGTAGAGAAGACAAGACTCTTATGTCACCATGTTGAGATTTCAAAATAATGGTCTTTAGTCCAAAATTTTAATTTTTATGTGTAAATTTGTTTCAATTACAAAAGTAATACACACTATTATAAAAATACAGATGGTTAAGTAGGATATGATAAAAGAAATAGATGTGACATAAATAAATTTACTTATTTATTCCTTTATTAAAGGACATTTGAGTAATTTGGTTTCTTGCTATTATAAAGTAGGCTTTAAGGGACAAAATTATATTACCCTTGTACATATAATCTCATGCGCTTATGTGAGTTTATCTGTAGGGAAAAGTGGAGTGGAATTGCTATGTTAAAAGATATAGTGCCTGGGTGCTCAGTTGGTTAAGCATCTGCCTTCAGCTCAGGTCATGATCCCAAGGTCCTGAGATGGAGCCCCACATCAGGGCTTCCTGCCAAGTGGGGAGTCTATTTTTCCCTCTCCTTTTGCCCCTCCCCCTGCTTGTGCTCTCCCTCTCTCAAATAAATAAATACAATCTTACAAAAAATATATACACACATAAATTTTGATGAACATTTCCCTTCAAAGCATTTGTTCCAATTTTTCTACCATCGATAAGGTATGAATGTTTGTTTCTTAATGGCCATAACTAAAAGAGGTAATGAACTGGGAGGTGGAGGCAGGAGTCATATTGTACTACATGACAAACAGCTTAAAATTGACTTTTAAATATCCATGTCCCTAAAATATTCCCTGGTCATTCTTGATACCATCTAATATAAAGCCCCAGCTTTCCCCAACTTGTTGGTTTCTCCCCATCTCTCCCCACAAAGCTAAGATTTGGGTAGGTGGAAGAGAAGGGGAAGTATATTATTTGTTTGTTAAATAATATTTTTTTTGCTTATTAAATTTTTGTTTTGGGCTTTTTGTTTGTTAAATAGATTTTATGTGTCATGCATTGTGCTAGCTGCACTGTATTTATTTTGCTTTATTTTTTCAATATTCAAATACCAGTATACCACGGCTAATGTCATAGAAAGTAGATGTTATGCAAGAAATAATATTAGAGAAAATTTACGTACTATAGAAAAGACATTTTATAATGACAATGATGTAAATCTGAAATTTGTATTCACCAAACAACATAGTTTCAAATACGTAAAGCAAAGTTGACAGAACTAAAAAAAAAGAGAGAGAGATAAAGAAAAAAAAGAAACACATTTATAATCATACTCAGAGATCTTAACACACCATCACTAGCTGAAAGAACAAATGGACATGAAATTGATAAGAATAAAGAAGATCTGAACACCATGATTAACCAATTTAGCCTAACATATTTAGACCACTAGACCTAACAACTACAGAATGATCATTTTTCCCAAATGCACATGAAAGATTTTATCAAAAGAGACCATAATCTGATTCAAAAAGCAAGGCTCAACAAGTTTCAAAGTATTTAAATTTTAGAGTATGTTTTCTGACTATAGTAAAATTAAACTAGAAATGTATAACTTAAAGTATCCCCAAATGTCTAGGAAATTAAGCAACACAACACACTTCTAGATGGCTCATATGTTAAAAAAAGAAAAAGAAAAAGAACTCAAAAGTTAGAAAATACTTGGGACTGAATGATAATTAAAGTGTGACACATCAAAAATTTCTCACATAGTGAAGCTAAAGCAATTGTCAGAAGGAATTTTAAGAGAGAAATAATATCTGTTTGAGGCAAACTGTTCCAGAGAGCAGAAAAAAGAGGAAATTCTTTCCAACTCATTTTTGAGGCAGATAGCCTTGATACTAATACCTGGCAAGGACATTACAATAAAGGAAAAGTACACACCAATCTTTCTCAGGAACACAGATGCAAAAATCCTAAACAAAACATTAGCAAATTGAAAAGGATACTATATCATAATCAAATAGAATTTATGCAGAATTGTAAAGTTGATTTAACATTGAAAAATCAGTGTAAATCACCACATACAAGAACAAAGAAGTCACACAATCATCTCAATAGATGCATAAGAAGCATTTGATAAAATTCAACACTTATACATAACTTAAAAAAAGAAAAGTCAGATCAAATTAGGAATAGAAGTAGACTTTCTTTGATAAAAGTATCTACAAAATATCTCTAGATAATACTTAAGGGTGAAATATAGAATGCCTTCCCACTCAGAATTGGGAAAAAGAAAAAAGATATCCATTCTCTCCACCTGTATTCAACATTATACTGGAAATTATAGCAAGTATAATAAGTGAAAGAAACAAAATAAAGGAAGAAGTAAACAGGTGGCATTCACAGATGGCATAATTATAGACATACAAAATCCAAAAGAATCTAGAAACTACTAAAAATAATAGGAATTTAGCAAGCTCACTGAATATAAGGTCAATTCATAAAAACCTATTATATTTCTATATACCAACATTGAACAATTAGGAAATGAAAATTTATAAAAATATCATTTATAATAGCACCCCCCCCAAAAAAAACCCTAGAAGTAAATCTAATGAAAGACCTCCACCCTGAAAATGGTAAGACATGGTTGAGATCAATTAAATAAAACCTAAAATGAGATATGTCATGTCCATGGATTCAAAGACTCAGTATTATAAAGGTGTCAATTCTCCTCAAAGTGATATATAAATTCAATACAATCCTATGAAACCCAGCAGATTTTTTTTTTAGTGGAATTGAAAAGTTGATCCTAAATTTTATATTGAAATTGCAAAGGACTTAAAATATCTCCAAATAATCTTGAAGAAAAACAAATCTGGAGTCATACCAGATATCAAGACATACAAAACAGCAATAATTAATTAATAATTAAGACTATATGCTTCTGAGATAAGGATAGTCATGTATACCAATGAAACATAAAAGAGACCTGCACATTTGCAGCCACTTCATTCACAACAAAGGCACAACTGCATTCAGCAGGGGGAAAGTATGGTCTTTTCAATAAATGGTCTGGGTCTACTAGCCATCCATAAAGGAAAACAAAACAATACAAAAATCTTGAATATTACCTTACACTACATACAAAAAACAGCTTGAGATAGGTCACAGACCTAAATATGAAAGGTAGAACAAAATAGCAGAACAGAACACTGTATAATGTTTTCATGAACTTGAAAAAGCTGTCCTAAATATGATGCAAAAAACAACTACTCATAAAGAAAAAATTAAATTAGACTCCATTAAAATTAAGACTCTCTATTCATCCAAGGGCACCATTAAGGCAAACAACAAACTGGAAAAAGTTATTTACAATACATAAATCCAACAAAGGATTCAGTATCTACAACATATAAAGAACTACTATAAATCAATAAGAAAAAGACAACCTTATTAAAAATTGGGCAAAAAAGACTTTAATAGGCACTTTATAACAGAGGACATCCAAATGACCAAAAGTATATGAAAAGGTGCTTAACAACATTAGTCATCAGGGAAAATGCAAATTAAAAACAGAGTACATGCGGCACCTGGATGGCTGTCAATTAAGTGTCCGCCTTTGATTCAGGTCATGATCTCAGGGTCCTGAGAGTGAGCCCCATGTCAGGCTCTCTGCTCAGCAGGGAGTTTGCTTTTCCCTCTCATTTTTCCCTCTGTGCTTTCTCCTCCTCCCCCCACCCCGAAATAAATAAACAGAATCCTTAAAAAATATATTAACGCCATAGTACAATATGATTACATTCCCACTAGAGTAGCTAAAATCATAAGGACTGACAGTACCACATACTGGCAGAAATGTGTAACAGCCAGTAAAACCACTTGGGAAAGTGTTTGGCAGATCAACTAAATAAAACTAGATATAATGTATACCCTGTGACCCCGCAATTCCACTCTGGTGTATACTCAACTACATTAATGCTTATAGTTTTATTTGCAATAGTTCTAAACAGGAAATAATCCAAATATTCATCAACAGCAGTTGGTAAGCAAACCGTGCTATATTTTTAAAATGGAATATACTGGATAAAGAAATATGTTGCTGCTGCATGCAACGTGGCTGAATTTCATGCAGCAAATGCTATATGAAAGTAGCCAAACACAAGAGGATGTGCTGTGCGTTTCTATTTACACAAAATCTAAAAACAGGTATAATTAATCTATGTGGCAATGGAAGTCAGAATAGTGATGACTATTTGGGGGTTTCTGACTAGAAGGGAGCACAAAAGACACTTCTGGGATGCTGGAAATACTTTACAACTTTGGCACAATTTGTCACTCAGGGTGCTAACTCCTGCACCTCTGGTTTGTGTCAAATGGCCCATCTGGGCTGCCTCTAACAAAGCCAGATCCCACGTGCCATGCTACAATGCTTTATCTGAGCCAAAGCCTCTGTGAATCTGTTGAGGCTGGACACCAGAGAGTGGAGCTGCCACTCTAGCCCAGTAGAGGGCCATGCTACACTAGGCCCTCTCCCTGAGGCAGAGAAGATGAGACGAAGATGAGGATGAGGCAGTCATGGCAGCAGCATGGACTCTCCACTGAGCAAGCAGGTAAGGCCCAGTCAGCAGGGAAGGTCAGGTAAATCTGGAAAGTGCCTAAACTGGGTCTGTCACACCTCTGTCACAGACAACAGCAGAAGCCACGATCCAATAAGGGCAGGGCAGCTAAGGGCTCAGACCCCTCACGAATGAAGGCTGTGGTACACCAAAAGGCAAGCAAACAATACAGATCAGCCAAAATGCTGGCTAAAATTGAGGAAAATTGGTGATAAAGAAAGGAGATAAACATCTATAATGGCTATGAAAATTAATATAGGACAATTTTACTAAAGCAGAATTGGGAGGCTAGAGGGGGGAACCATACCACTAAACATCAATTACAGGAAGAACTGTCAATTATAGACCCCAACGGAGAATCATCAAAGGAAAGAATCATCCATTACAGGTCTCAACAAGGAAAGATGCACATGGCATCTCCTACAAGAAATCAACTACCCCTGCAACTCAGATAGTTTCTCCAGTGGATGGATTTTCCTTCAAAACAGTCCCTCCCAATTTCCTCAAATAATATTCCCTTCCCCTTTTTTGTGGGGGGTCTTGCCTATGGTTTTGCCATAGCTTGCATGCCCCAAATTATAGTTCTCTATTACTCCTGAATGAATCATTTGCTGACAAAATAACTGACTCTTATTTTAAGATCAAGATGGTAAAAAAAAAAAAAAAAATCAAGATGGTCTTGAGATCAGCTCCAGCAGCAGACACTAATTTATTTCAATAACTGTCTTGTTTTAGGTATTTTAGGAGAGTGCAATTGGCCACCACTTTGGAGGAGATTCTATGAATGATGGGACTTCTGCTTCCTCTCAAAGAAAAAGCAAAATAAAAAAAATTAAAAAAAAAAAAGAAAAAGAAAAATAGCTTGTGCTCACACACACAAATGCAAACTCTACACTCTAATATTGGAGGTAAATATTATGGAAGGACAACAGTGGGTCTGCATCGTTGAAGGGGATTAATCTCTCAGAACCCTCTTAGATTTTCTTGGCTCCATCTGTGCACTGGACCTCAGTTACTCCTCCTCCTCCTATTTTCCCTTTCCCTTATTCTCACTGCTTCAGGGTTAAATTCTCCAATTACTAGCACATAAGCTTGCCTTAGGCTCTGTTTCTTTAGGGAACCCAGGAAAGACATATATTTAGTTGGGAGTGTGAGATGTTTTAGATCTAAATTTTTTATGTATAATAAATGCATACATTTATTTGAGTAAGTTATTTTTGTGTAAAAGCATACTTAGATCATCAGGATACCCACTTTATAATTGAGTATTTCCACTCTGTTTCAATACTTCACTTTGGATTACTTAAAGATTAGGTACTTTAAGCAGTAAGTTCTATTTATTGGCTACAAGTACTAATCTAATTTTCATGAGCCAATGTCAAAGAAAGGGGACAGACAAGGTGAAATTGATGCTTACTACAATGTAAAGACAAAATGAAGTCAAGGGATAAAGGGATATTTCAAGTAATTTGAATACAATTAAATGGTGGATCAGGCCAGCCCCCGGTGGCTCAGCGGTTTGGTGCCACCTTCAGCCTGGGGTGTGATCCTGGAGACACAGGATCGAGTCCCACATCGGGCTCCCTGTATGGAGCCTGCTTCTCCCTCTGCCTGTGTCTCTGCCTCTGCCTCTCTCTCTCTCTCTCTGTGTCTGTCATGAATAAATAAATAAAATCTTTTAAAAAAATGGCGGATCAATTTGAGTTTCCATCTGAGGGTTGGCAAACTTAAGAGTCTGAGCAGTAACTGGCAGTCCATAATTCATATTCTAAGAGACATTAGTTTCAATAAAATGTTTTAATGTTGTTAATTTTAATTATATTGACCAATGGGAGCTACAGAATAGAGAAATAGAGGTCTGATGAGGAAACTGGAGGGAGTTTGCTTTGCACAGTGATATGAATTTTGTCTTTTCTCTACATTATAAAATATTCAATAATATCTATGTTGTTTTCTAATGTTTTTTAGATGTAAGTGGATGATTGTTTAAGGGAGCACCAAGAAGTAATGCAGTTATGTCCAGATCAATGAGGATTACAAAAAAAAAAAAAAAAGACCACTATGAAGGATAACTGGGTATACAGTTTACGCTTAATGAATGCTCACTGAATATGCAGAACAATTAGGCCTCCATGGGCAGGTGAGGGTTGAAGGGTGGTGTTGGGTGGGTCAGTATCCCTGGTCAGCAAACATTTATAATAAGTAAACATCTTTCAATGGCCAAGCTGCTTGTCACCTGTGAGTCCCTCCAGGGAACAGGATGTGGGCTCCCCACCCTCATTCCCAGCATCTGGCACAGGTGAAGGCAAGGTTAATAATCCTTTCAAAATGAAATATTTGTAAGTACACAGAATTTGAGACTAAGCTATAGTTCCTTATATTGGAGACAAATGCAATAGTGAAAGAATTTTGGGTCAAAGGGTTAAATACTGTGATAAATCATCTCTGATAGCTTGGAAAAATGTGTGTCTATATATTCATTTATATATATAGGGGTAAAGAAAGATACCTCTAAAAGCAACATTCTCCAAAGAAGAAATCAAAGTGTGATGTACAGCAATGGGGTCATTTAAGAGTTCTGTTTTCATCTTGGTCCTTCATCTCCTGGAAGGGACCCTGAGTGATTCACTCATTCAGCTGAATAATAATGGTTATGAAGGCATTGTCATAGCAATTGACCCTAATGTGCCAGAAGATGAAACAATCATTCAACAAATAAAGGTAAGTTCAAAATAATAATTATTCACGCTTTAAAAAAAAAATTAAGTGTAATGCTGTGATAGAACAAACATGAGTTCTTCAACTTCAGCTTTGTGACACTGGCAAATTATTTTCATGTCTGAGCCTGTTTCTTCAGTTGTAAAATGGAAATAATAACACTAAACTACAAGGATTCTTGTGACAGATAAGATAATAAATGCAGTGCACATATTTCAGAGTTTGATACATTGTTGGTGCTTAATAAATGACTTGGTCTGGACAATTTCATTGAAAACTATTTAGTTTGACACTAAGGTAGGGCCAGCTACATTTGGCAGATATTATGAGATATGGGGAGAATAATTCCTTTGCTTGATTTTACCATTGGCTTATATCAAATTCTTTTATTCTCTTAATTTTAACTCCCTTGTTTGTTATTAGGATCCCAGGATGCAAATCTCTGATTTAAGAACAATCTTGACCCTTCCAATAAAAGGAAACTGTGCATTTTACCAGCCCCAATGCAAGTAACCCTCTCAGGGCTGCTGGAAGGCCTCATCTCTCTTGTTATTTCTCCTATGGGGGGAGGAAAAACTAGGGAAGAAGACTCAGTCTTCCTGTTCCAGCAGAGCATCTAACTGCTGTAAGGTGGAGGAATTAGAGAGGTCATGTGCAAGAGCAAACAGCTAAGAATAAGAAGGAAATGCCTTATAAAGGGCTGTAGCACATCCAGAAGCAGTATTGTGAAAAGAGCAAAAGTGTTAGTCATAAAATAGGAATAATAATAAGTACCTTTCTCATAGGACTTTGTGAGGATTAAATTTAGCAATGCATGAATATAAGGGAAGCTGAGTGAAGGGAATATGTGAACTCTAATTCTTTCATGTCTTCCATAAGCCTAAAATTATTCCAAAAATTAAAAAGAAAAAAACTTCAAAAATATATGCATCACGTCTAATGCATTGTAAGAGCTCAATAAATGGTAGGCATAGTCATCAATAGCCAGTCCCACTTTTAATCCTTCTAGATAGAAAATGTTCCTCTTAACCAAGCCAGATGGACTAAAGCTTGTTTCTGGGCAAAATTCCTGAGTGTGAGCTCAGAAGTTAATAGTACAAGGGCTCCAAAGATCACTCCCAAAGGTTCTTTGCTCTGAGCAGAAGCAAGCCCAGAAAGATGGAGTTTGAGGGAGAACCGTCTCTATCACCAAGAGCAGTTTGGGGTTGGAGAAATGCAGCAGTTGATGGGGGAGGAGAAGCTTTGGAAGACTATCAGTTTTACTACCATTGGTGAAAGAGAAATTCACCTTTTGAAATCTCTCAGTATCAGAAACCTTGGGTAAATTTTTAATTACCTCTAAATTTAGAAGAGGCATGAGCAAAAGTGACGCAGCCACTTGGAGCAACAAAGTGTGAAAGAAAAATGTGGCCTCCACTGTTACCACCTCTGGCTGGACAGTTAGTAGGGCTCAGGAAATGCCAGGAGGACGACCCAGATGCCTTATCTTGAATGGCAATGCTCATTTGTATTTATAGGCGCCTTAGAGCTTTCAAAATGCTTTCACCTACTATCTTTGGGGGGTTTTCTCCTGAGAAATGTGCTTCTCACTACAATTATTAAATTGTCTTTCTTACAAGTCCCAAATGCATTGGCTATAAGATAAATTGGTTTCCACATCTTCTCTGTAAAAGGATCACTTTTAAGGGCAATCAGCGTGCTCAGTGTTTCTCAGTAGTTCATAAAAGTGGGTTCTTCCCTATTTGATGTTCCCGATCTGCAGGGTTGAGGGACCTCACTGTGGGCTTTACTGCCTTTCCTAGACATCCCTCACTCTCTGCTTTCTGAGAGGATTTTGTCCTTCCCACCCTTGTGGGGACAGAAGTCTCTACATCAGCTCTTAAGTACAGGCTTCAGCAACAGTCCCCGTTTTACCACCTACAGGACCGGCAGATGGCGCTGCAGCAGTTCTAGCCACTGCACCTTCACTGCACAGTAGTAGTAGCTGCAGAAGCAAAAGGAGCGCGTGCACAAGAGGAGGGAATGCGAGTCAGGGAGAAACTCTGTTCTCTCTCTCTCTCTCTCTCTCTCTCTCTCTCTCTCACACACACACACACACACACACACACGAAAGAAACACAATCGGGCAATCGGAGTAGTTTGGGGTCTCCTCAATGCATGGGACCCCAGGTACCTCCTGTGTTGGCCTTCCTGGACAGCTTACCACTCATCATAACCAATTCACTCATTCATCCGACAAATATTTACAGAGCATTTACACTGTGTCAGTACCAGGAATCCAGTGATGAACAATATACTATCCTTGTCCTTAAGGAATTACCTTATAAAGGTCCTATATACTGTTATTCTCAATTTTCTCCAAACTTCAAGATTAAATGCCTATTTGGATATGAAGTCACCTTTTCAAAATCTGGAACAGATGCCAAAGCAAAGATCCTTTATTAAAGTTTCTATTAAAATATGGAAGACAAGGGCATTTCATGCTGCTTAATTCTTCCAGGAGATACTGAAAATTCACATTTCACAAGTCAAATTGTGATATAATACCCTAATGTAGGAAGTTTCATATCTATTTTTCGACTTTTTTGATGATTTTGACTCAGTGTTTTTATTTTTTAAAATGATACAATGTTAAATTCTCCTAGTGATTGTTAAAAATCTGGCTTTTGGGGAAGAAGGAAATGCAAATCATTACAAGAACTTTTAGAAAGCTCTCCAGCTCACCATTATTTTCACTATCTGAAAAGAGAGAAACTGAGGCCCTTAGAGATAAAATAAATTCCCCAAGTTAATCCTGTTAGGAAATGGCAGAAAAGGAGTCACTCCTGCACCAATGCAAGAGCCCTGCTTCCTTTAGGCCAACCCCACCAGGCACCTGAGCCTAGTCACCCTGGTCTGCTCCAGCAAGGACTTTGCTCCTGCAACAATCCTTTTTCTTCTTACATATCTGGTGATGGTTTTTTTTTTTTTCCATTAGCACATACATATAGTAGTTCCCACTTAAAAAACAAAACAAAACAAAACCCCATTGCCCTGAAGTCCTCCTTCAGCTACTTCTTCATTTCTCCATTCCTCTTTAATTTATAGAAAACCTTATTGAACTTATTCATCACCTCTGCTTCCTCATCTCCTATTCTTTTTAACTCACTCATATGGAGCTATCATCTCTATTCCACTAAAGTGGATCACTCGGGTTGCTAACTCCATTGTTCAGTTCTTAGTCCTTACCATACTTGATCAGTCAGTAGCATTAGACACCAATAAGGACCCTCCTCTTCTTAAAGTGCTTTTTCATTTCTTACTCATACACCTGATGCTCCCTGAGCTCCTTTGATGGGCTCCTCCTCACCCCATCTCTAAATGCTGGGGGCATCAGGGCTCAGTCTTCAGCCCTCTTTTCTATCTATACTCACTTTTGCACTTTTTCAGTCCTAGTAGACCCAGTGCCCCTTTGCATAATAAATCTCTTATAATACCCCCTTCTACTATCTTGTCATGAAACAACTCAGGGAATCTGCTGAGGCTTTATAATTTAACACTCTCTTTCATCTTAGAGACATAAAGTTAGGTGTAACTTGAAGAGAAATTAATTATGCCACTTCCTTATACTGAACACCTGGTACTCTACTAAAAATAAATACTCTCATAACATTTAGTTAACCCCCAAATTATTACAGGAGTCAGCAGTGCTGAAGTCATGCCCATTTTAATTTCAGTTTCTCTCCCAGTACTACTTGATGTGTGACTTTGAGACCTCTACTCTCTAATTGTCAGTTTCTCCTTACAGGTTTATTGATCTTTAAAAAAGCAAATGAAATGAAACCAATAGCTAATATTTCGTAAGCACTTGTGCTACGTAAGCATGGTTTTAAGTTCTTTCTTGACTTGGTTTGGTCCTCACGACAGCTTTATGAGCTAGTCACTAGAATATTTTCCACTCTATACATGTAATAACTGAGGTTCAGAAAGGCTTGAGGAAATTGTCTGATGTCCTACCATAAGTGGTGGAGCCAGAATTAATGTCTGCCTCTGGAGTCTGCATTGTCAACCACTACACTGTGATCCACAGCATCTGGGAAATGCTCAGAAAAGGTTAACTATTATTACTAATAAAAGGCAATTCCGTATTTCCCCTTCCCATTTTGATCAATAACTAGTCTTTGGAAACAGGAAAAAGAAAGATGTAAATTTGAATGATGGGTAGTTTTGCCTATTTTCTGCCATAATTGTGCTGGTTATTTAAGTTTTCTGTTTTCCCAGGACATGGTGACCCAGGCATCTCCATATCTATTTGAAGCCACAGAAAAAAGATTCTATTTCAAAAATGTTGCCATTTTGATTCCTGAAAAATGGAAGACAAAACCTGAATACGTGAGACCAAAACTTGAGACCTACAAAAATGTGAGAATACCAAGTTTTTTTTCAAATTCAAGTTCATACTCTTGATTCAGATTTTTTTCATCAAAATATTCTAGAATCAAATGAAATTGTTTCAAAATACTCCTGTGTGAATAAGGTCAATTCATTTGCTAAACTTTTGTAATAATGACATTTTCTTAAATTTCAGGCTGATGTTCTAGTTGCTGAGCAGAATCCCCTAGGTAATGATGAACCGTACACGGAGCAGATGGGACACTGTGGAGAAAAGGGTGAAAGGATTCATTTCACTCTTGACTTCCTAGCAGGAAAAAAGTTTTCTCAATATGGGCCACAAGGTAGGGTAGAAAGAAACTATTCTGCTATATTTCTCACAGTTTATGTTCAAAGTAGAACATGATCTAAGTAAGCACATATAAGCAAAGTAAGCTATTATAACTTTCTTTTGCTTAAGATGGGGATTCAGAATAGTGCATTTTCATTTAAAATTTAATTTTTTCATATTTATCATACGTGTAAATCAGTATTTTTTAATTTTTAGAGATTGTCATTGAATAGTATTTGTATGAGATAATAACTGTAAGGTAGTTTGATATGTAGTATTAGGTTTCTATGGATCTGTAGAGGGAAACACTTGAACAAATTAAACCTCCTGCCTGCAACTCAGGTCATAGCCATGAAATGGTGGAGACATACAGTGCTCTCAGACTTCTGTGCATTCAAATCCTAAATGGATTGTTAAAATGCAGATTCTGTTGAGTAGGTGTGGGATGGGACTCAAGAATCTGCATTTTTAATAAGCTTCCAAATGATTCTGATACTGGACCACACTTTGAGTACCAGAGATATCTTGCAGTTCAGCGCTCTAAAACCCATGACTAAAGACAAAGTTCAATTTTCCTTCACAAAATTAACTATCATTCCCACATGAGCTATTTACAGCAATATTTGGAGAAAATATTAAAAGAAACAAGCAGAAGAGTATACATAATATGTACTTTCCAAGTATAATGAAATATGATTAGTTTTAGATAATTAGGTTAACTAATAACTAGTTCTAAGTTTCTTTACAATCTTGAGAAGATTAGAACCAGTTTGATTTCCTTCGTTTAAATAGGCAAGGCAGAGAAAACAAACAAAAAAGTGCTAGCACCTCCATACTCCACCCCCAAATACACTAGAGCACTTACAGACCTTATGAGAAAGAGGTGTCAAACAAATGTACCTCTTTGTTGTTCTTGTACAACACTCTATTTCAACTCCATAATGACCAGAAAATTCCCAAAGTATGGCTCACTGTGTGTTGAACTGATTTACCTAACTTCCCCATCCCACTCCTGAGCCCACCTCAGCCATCATGGTCATCACATATAATGTCATTCCTTTATAATCTCTCCTTTCTGTACTGTGACTCCATGCCTGCTCCCCCACAACCTTCTCTTCCATTTAAGAAGCCATCAGTTGTCCCCCAGCGCTGACAGAATAGTCTAAGTCTTGAATGTGAGATACTAGGTCTTCCTTAGCGTGCACCTTCTCATATAATCGTCCAAATTCAGCCCACTTAGGAATTTACATTCCAGAAAACCTGAGTTAACTATAAGTCATTAAGATTCATGCAAATTTAACAAATACTCACTGAGTGCCTATTAAGTTCTAGGCACTATTTGCCAAGGAAAGACAATAAAGAAGTCATGGTGTCCATTTTTATGGAGACAAGTGTCTAATGTGAGAGATCAGTATGTAAGCAGCAATGAAAATATAATATGATAAGTGCCACAATGGAATACAATGGAAGTGCAAAGGAGGGGGTATCTGGACTAGTTTGAGGATGTCAGAGAATGCTTCTAGGTAGATATAAGCCTGATTTTGAAAGAAGAATAGGAATTATCTAGACAGAGAGAGGGAGTATTGTAAGCCAGAGGAAAAACATATGAAAAGAACAAGAGATGAGCAAGAGCATGGTGTGACTCCAGGAAGTAAAAGGAATTCACTGTGATTATAGAGTTTTGGAAGTGGATGAAGAACACTAAGAAATATGGCTATAGAGAGGATTAGCATCTGGATCACCAGGAACCATGTATGCCATGTTGAGAAGCTAGACTTCACCTGAGCACCAGAGGGGTGCCACTGAAGATTAGAGATTTGAAGGCCAGTTGGGTGGCTATTGCCATGATTCAGGAGTAGGTGGCAGTAAGACTGGAAAGATGAGACTAGGTCAAAGCAAAAGGGCAGATGTGTGATAGTCAGACCTTGAGGGTTAACCAGATATGAGCCATGAGGGAGAAGGACATATTCAGGATGATGCCCAAGCTGACCTGTGAATGCCTCTGGCTCCCACAGCAGCCTGCATTGACTTCCATCATTACACTTAAATCACTAGGGGTTATAGTTATCTGATCATTTGTGTCATCTGCTGGACCATGAGCTGTGTAAGGACAAGCTTCTTTGTATAAATAACAGCTTGACACTTAACTAGTCCCTAATTAACAGTTGATGAGCCAAAATAAGTGTTGTATTTTAAAGAAATGTGCAATTGTCATTAAATTTTTCAAAGGAAATCAAACTTTTAAGTGAAAAAAAATTAACATAGCAAAGCATAATGATGTTCATAAAAATTACTTTCTCCCAGTGTAAGAAGATAATTTTATCATTCTTATTGTAATCAAGTATTTAAAATATTTTCTCACAGAAAGGGTCTTTGTCCATGAATGGGCTCATCTACGATGGGGAGTATATGATGAGTACAATAATGACCAGAAATTTTATTTATCCAATGGAAAAAAAGAAGCAGTAAGGTATGTATATTTTGATACAACTTTTCCCAAAGTATTTTAAATTGCAACCAATTTTTTCATGAATTGATGACCTTAAAAACATCAAGCTTTTTGTCTTATTTTTCTCTCTATTTTATTCTTAGTGCTTTCTTTTTCAGCTTCCAAAAAACCTGCCACTTTTATTCACTTTATAAGTGCTTCAATTAGTTGAATTCTCTACTCTGCAGCTACAAATCACTTGCCTGTGTGTGCAACTGTAAGAAATCCATAGGTGCTATGTCAGAGTCTCCATCTTCCTATATCAGAATCAGGGACATAAACAAATCTAATGAGAACAGAATGATATCTATGTGGACTTCATCAGTATGAACGGGCCTGGGAGGGACTGTGGAACTTATATGAATGACAATCCAAATATTTTTTAAAAACCAAAATTTATCCCAATTCAAATTAAATTTTCCATGGTATCAATAGAAAGCTAACTGAATACTTGGAAAGTACTCTTGACTGCCATTATTTTTATGGGTAAATTCAATTTCAGTGAATATAAACTGCTAAACTGCTTTAGTACAAACATAAAAGACAGAGAACTTTCCAATTTACTTGAAAGAGCTAGCATAATTCAGATACTAAAATCTGACAGGTGGCATAAAAAGAATTCCATAGGTACAGTTTTCTAAAAATATTTTAAATAAAAGGAGAGCAAATTACATTTGGCAGAATTAATGGACTATTAAACATACTAAAGCCAAGTAGGATATCCAAAAGTGCTGTGAAATTGGGTAACTAAGTAATACAGTATATTGAGTAAAGAAGAAAATAATTATTCTAATAGGTTCTCAAAAGTTTGATAACCTTGCACATGTATGCCCAAGTTTAAAAACAACAACCTCTCCTTTAAAGATAGAATTTGGTACAACACTCCTCTATACTTCTGCTTGCAGTTCTGCTTACCTGATGGCTGTTTAAGGGGAGGCACTAAGATTTGGTTCAATTACTGTCTAGTTGGTGCATCTGTTTCCCAGGGGAGCTGAATTGGACTCAGCACTCAACCCTGGCTTCCCATCTCTCCCACAGGAGCATTACTTCTTTCCACTTTGCCTTTCTTTACTACATTCAAACCCTGCTAGCGAGGTCCACTTCCGTTATATTGTCCCTCATTGTTACATCATTTCAGGCATAGACACTAAGTGCCTCCTAGAACTAGACATAGTACTGATTCCTTTAGCTTATTCCATGTGCATCTCATAGACCACAGATCAGGGGCCCTTCCCTGATGTGATCATATGTTGGATTGACCTTTCCAGTCTCACCCAGTGGATTCTATCCCAAACTCAACACCTGCATTTCCCACTTCTCTTTTCTAAGTTTCCAGACACTATATAGTCCCTCAAGAGAAAAGCTGATTAGTACATAGTCCTTTCTAGACATATTCTAACATATCTACATATACAGCATATTCTTCCACAGATAACATTAGCAAAGCTGACATGATCACCATGTCCTCTTAACAAGAAATTTAATTATAACATATTAATAATATTTATTGCTTCTTATCTTTCAAATATTTTTATTGCTTTGAAGGCCTAGAAGCAATTTTAAAAATGGCAGTAC
>JAEUCK010010540.1:0-11085 GCA_017311455.1 Otocyon megalotis megalotis | reverse complement strand
CCTAACCCTAATTCTAACCCTAAATTGTACGGTAACCTTAAACATAAACCTAACCCTAATCCGAACCTCTACTGTAACCCTAAACCTAACCCTAAACCTAAGCCTAACGCTAACCTATACCGTAATCCTATCCCTAAACCTAACCGTAATCCTAACTTTTACCGTAACCCAAAACGTAACCCTAACCCTAAACTTAAACCTAACCTCTACCGTAACCCTAACCCTGACCCTAACCTGTACCGGAACCCTAACCCTATCCCTAACCCTAACCGTAACCCTATCCGGTACCGTAACCCTAAACCTACCCTAACCCTAACGCTAGCCTATACCGTAACCCTAAACCTAAACCAAACCCTAACCTGTACGGTTAACCTAACCATAACCCTAACCTAAACCTAACCATAACCCTAACCTGTACCGTACCCTAAACCTAACCCTAACCCTAAACCTAAAGCTAACCTATACCGTAACCCTAGCCCTAACCCTAAACGTAACCCTAACCTGTACCAAAAACCTAACCCTAAACCTAACCCTAACTCTAACCCGTACCGTACCCTAACCCTAACCCTAACCCTAAGCTAACCTACACTGTAACCATAAACCTAACACTAACCCTCACCCTAAACCTAACCCTAACCTGTACGGTAATCCAAAACCTAACCCTAACCCTAACCTGAACCGCAAAGCTAAACCTAACCCAAGACATAAACCTAAACTGTACGGTAACCCTAACCCTAACCCTAAACCTAACCTGTAGAGTAACCCTAAACCTAACCTTAACCCTCTACTTAACCTAACCTGTACCGTAACCCTAACCCTAACCCTAAACTTAAACCTAACCTATACCATAACCCTAACCCTAACCCTAACCTGTACCGTAACCCTAACCCTAAACCTAAACCTAACCCTAACCTGTACCGTAAACTTAACCCTAACCCTAACCCTAAACCTAACCCTAACCCTAAATGTACAGTACCCTAAACCTAACCCTAACCCTAACCCTAAAGCTAACCTACACCGTAACCCTAACCCTAAACCTAATCGTAAACCTAACTTGTACCGTAACCCAAACCCTAACCCTAAAACTAACCATAACCTGTACCATAACCCTAACCCTAAACCTAACCCTAACCCTAACAAAAACCTGTACCGTAACCCTAACCCTAACCCTAAACCTAATGCTAACCTGGACCGTAACCCTAACCGTAACCCTAAAACTAAACTTACACCTAACCTATACCGTAACCCGAACCCTAACCCTAACCCTAACCTGTAATGTAACCCTAACCCTTACCTGTACGGTAACCCTAAACCTAACACTAACACTAACCTGTACCGCTAACCTAACCCTAACCCTAAACCTATCTCTAACCTGTATGGTAACCCTAAACCTAACCGTAAAGCTAACCTGGGCCGTAAACCTAACACTAACCTAACCCTATCCCTAACCCTAAACCTAACCCTCACCTGTACCGTAACAGTAAACCTAACCCTAACCCTAACCCTAACCTGTACGGTAACCCTAAACCTAACCCTAAACTGTAGCGCAAACCTAACCCTAACCCTAAACCTATCACTAACCTGTACGGTAACCCTTACCCTAACCCTAACACTAACCTGTACCGTAAACCTAACATTAACCCTAACCCTATCCCTAACCCTAACCTTAACCCTAACCCAAACCCTAACCTGTAACGTAACCCTAACCCTAACCCTAACACTTACCTGTACCGTAACCCTAATCCTAACCATAACCTGCACTGTAACCGTAACCGTAACCCTAACCCTAACCCTAAGCCTTACCGCAAACCTAACTCTAACCTTAAACCTAACCCTAACCTTAACCTGTACCACAAAGCTAACCCTAACCCTAAACCTAACCCTAACCTGTACGGTAACCCTAACCCTAACCCTAACCATAACCTGTACCGTAACCCTAAACCTAAACCTAACCCTAAACTTAAACCTAACCTGTACCGTAACCCTAACCCTAACCTGTACCGTAAACCTAAACCTAAACCTAACCCTAACCGTAATGCTAACCTATAACATAACCCTAACCCTAAACCTAACCGTAACCCTAAATTGTACCGTAATCCTCACCCTAACCCTAACCCTAAACCTAACCCTAACCTGTACCGTAAACCTAATCCTAACCCTAAACCTAACCTGTACAGTAACCCTAACCCTATCCCTAAACCTAACAGTACCGTATTCCTCACCCTAACCCTAACCCTAACCTGTACCGTAACGCTAACCCTAACACTAACCGTAACCCTAACCTGTACCATAAACCTAACGTAACCCTAACCCTAACCCTAATGCTAACCTATACCGTAACCCTAACCATAAACTTATCCATAACCCTAACTTGTACTGTAACCCTACCCTAACCCAAACCCTAAACTTAACCTTAACCTGTACTGTAAACCTAACCCTAACCCTAACCCTAAGCTTCACCTTAACCCGAAATGTATCGTAGGCTAAACCTAACCCTAACCCTAACCCTAACGCTAACCTACACCATAAACCTAACCCTAAACCTAACCGTAAACCAAACTTGTACCGTAACACTAACCTTAACCCTAATCCTAACCCTAACCTGTAACGTAAACCTAATCCTAACACTAAACCTTACCTGTACAGTAACCCTAAACCTAAACCCAAACCTAACCATAACCTGTACTGTAATCATAACCCTAACACTAACCCTAACCCTAAATCTCAACCTAACCTATACCGTCAAACAAACCCTAAACCTAACCCTAATGCTAACCTGTAGAATAACCCTAACCCTAACCCTAACATGTACTACAACCCTTACCCTAACCCTAACCCTAACCTGTACGTTAACCCGAAACCTAACACTAACCCTAAAGTGTACCGCAAACCTAACCCTAACCCTAAACCTATCCCTAATCTGTACTGTAACCCTAACCCTAACACTAACCCTAACCAGTACCGTAAAACCAACACTAACCCTAACCCTATCCCTAACCCCAACCATAACCCTAACCCTAACCCTAATCCTAACCCTAACCCTAATCCTAACCCTAACCTGTAACATAACCCTCAACCTAACCCTAACCCTAATCCTAACACTAACCTGTACCATAACCCTATCCCTTACCCTAACCATACGAGTAACACT
Organism: Otocyon megalotis megalotis; assembly: GCA_017311455.1. NCBI lineage: Eukaryota > Metazoa > Chordata > Mammalia > Carnivora > Canidae > Otocyon > Otocyon megalotis. The sequence continues at coordinate 7,934 of JAEUCK010010540.1, read as the reverse complement.
AACCCACACCTGTATGGCAACCCTAACCCTAATCCTTACCCTAATCCTAACCCTAACCCTAACTATAACCCTTACATGTCCCGTAACACTAACCCTAACCTAAACCTAACCTGTGCCATAACCCTAACCCTAACCCTAAGCCTAACACTAACCTGTAACTTAACCCTAACCATAACCATAACCCAAACACTAACTTGTATCGTAAACCTAACCCTAAGCCTAACACTAACCCTACACTGTACCCTAACCCTAACCCTAAAACTAACCATAACCTGTACCATAACCGTAAACTTAAAACTAACCCTAACTCTAACACTAACCTGTACCGTAACCGTAACCCTAACCCTATCCCTAAACAGTACGAAAACCCTAACACTAGCCCTAACCCTAATCTGTACCATAATCCAACCACTAACCCTAACCCTACCCTGTACTGTAACCCTAACCCTAACCCTAAACCTAAACCTAACCCTAACCCTAACCTGTACCATAAACCTAAACCTAAGCCTAACCCTAACCCTAATGCTAACCTACACCATAACCCTAACCCTAAACCTAACCGTAAACCTAACTTTTACGGTAACCCTAACCCTAACCCTAAACCTAACCCTAACTCGAAATGTACCGTACGCTAAGCCGAACCCTAACCCTAACCCTAACGCGAACCTTCACCGTAAACCTAACCCTAAACCTAACCGTAAACCTAACTTGTACCGTAACCCTAAACCTAACCCTAAACCTAACCCAAACACTAACCTGTAACGTAACCTTAAACCTAACCCTAACACTTACCTGTACCGTAACCCTAACCCTAACCCAAAAACTAACCATAACCTGTACCATAACCCTAAACTTAAAACTAACCCTAACTCTAACAGTAACCTGTACCGTAACCCTGACCATAACCCTATCCCTAAACTGTACCGAAACCCTAACCCTAACCCTAATCTGTACCATAACCCAACCACTAACCCTAACCCTACCCTGTACTGTAACCCTAACCTTAACCCTAACCCTAAACCTAACCCTAACCCTAAACCTAACCCTAACCCTACCCTGTACTGTAACCCTAACCCTAACCCTAACCCTAAACCTAACCCTAAACCTAACCTGTACCATAAACCTAAACCTAAGCCTAACCCTAACCCTAATGCTAACCTACACCATAACCCTAACCATAAACCTAACCGTAAACCTAACTTGTATGGTAACCCTAACCCTAACCCTAAACCTAACCCTAACTCGAAATGTACCGTACGCTAAGCCGAACCCTAACCCTGACCTAACGCTAACCTTCACCGTTAACCTAACCCTAAACCTAACCGTAAACCTAACTTGTACGGTAACCCTAAATCTAACCCTAATCCTAACCCAAACCCTAACCTGTAACGTAACCTTAACCCTAACCCTAACACTTACCTGTACCGTAACCCTAAGCCTAACCATAACCTGTACTGTAACACTACCGTAACCCTAACCCTAACCCTAAACCTAACCTTTACCGTAAACCTAACCCTAAACCTAACCCTAATGCTAATCTGTAGAATAACCCTAACCCTAACCCTAAACTGTACTGCAACCCTAACCCTAAAACTAACCCTAACCCTAACCCTAACCTGCACGGTAACCCAAAACCTAACACTAACCCTAAACTGTACCGCAAACCTAATCCTAACGCTAAACTTATCCCTAACCTGTACGGTAACCCTAACCCTAACCTGTACCATAAACCTAACACTAACCCTAACCCTTTCCCTAACCCTAAACTTAACCCTAACCCAAACCCTAACCTGTACCGTAACACTATCCCTAACCCTAACCTTAACCCTAACCCTAACACTAACCTGTATCATAACCCTAACTGTAACACTAAACCCAACCCTAACCCTAACCCAAACCACTATCGTAACCCCAACCCTAACCCTAACCTCTATGGAAACTTAACCCTAACCCTAACACTAACCTGAACTGCAAAAGTAACCACCCTAACACCAACCCTAACCCTAAACCTAAACTTTACCATAACCCTAACCCTAACCGTAACCCTAACCCTAACCCTAACCCTAAACCTAACCTGTACCATAACCCTCAACCTAACCCTAACCCTAACCGTAAACCTAACGCTAACATGTACCGTAACCCTAAACCTAATCCTCACCCTTAACTGTACCGTAACCCTAACCCTAACCCTAACCCTACCAGTAAAACTAACCCACACCTGTTCGGCAATCCTAAACCTAATCCTAACCCTAACCCTAACTCTAACCCTTACATATCCGTAACACTAACCCTAAACCTAACCTGTACCATAACCTTAACCCTAACCATAACCCTAAAACTAACTTGTGTCTTAAACCTAACATTAAACCTTACTCTAACCCTACACTGTACCGTAACCCTAACCCTAAACCTAAAACTAACCATAACCTGTACTATAACCCTAACCGAAAAACTAACCCTAAGCCTAACCCTAACCTGTACCGTAACCCTAACACTAACCCTAAACCTAACCCTAACCCTAACCCTAACCATAACCCTAACCTGTACCGTACACCTAATCCTAAACCTAACCCTAGCCCTAACGCTAACCTATACCGTAACCCTAACCCTAAAACTAACCGTAACCCTGACTTATACCGTAACCCTACCCTAACCCAAACCCTAAACTTAAACTTAACCTGTACCATAAACCTAACCCTAACCCTAACCATAAACTTAACCCTAACCCGAAATGTACCGTACGCTAAACCTAACCCTAACGCTAACCTTCACCGTGAACCTAACCCTAAACCTAACCGTAAACCTAACTTATACCATAACCCTAACCCTAATCCTAACCCAAACCCTAACCTGTAACGTAACCCTAACCATAACCCTAACACTTACCTGTACCGTAACACTAATCCTAACCATAACCTGTACTGTAACCCTAACCGTAACCCTAATCCTAACCCTAAGCCTTACCGCAACCCTAACTCTAACCCTAAACCTAACCCTAACCTTAACCTGTACCACAAAGCTAACCCTAACCCTAAACCTAACCCTAACCTGTACGGTAACCCTAACCCTAACCCTAACCATAACCTGTACCGTAACCCTAAACCTAAACCTAACCCTAAACTTAAACCTAACCTGTACCGTAACCCTAACACTAAACCTAACGCTCACCTGTACCGTAACCCTAACCCTAACCCAAACCCTAACCCTAAACATCACCCTAACCTGTACCGTAAAACTAAACCTAAACCTAACCCTAACCGTAAAGCTAACCTATAACATAACCCGAACCCTAAACCTAACCGTAACCCTAAATTGTACCGTAATCCTCACCCTAACCCTAACCCTAAACCTAACCCTAACCTGTACCGTAAACCTAATCCTAACCCTAAACCTAACCTGTACAGTAACCCTAACCCTATCCCTAAACCTAACAGTACCGTATTCCTCACCCTAACCCTAACCCTAACCTGTACCGTAACGCTAACCCTAACACTAACCGTAACCCTAACCTGTACCATAAACCTAACGTAACCCTAACCCTAACCCTAATGCTAACCTATACCGTAACCCTAACCATAAACTTATCCATAACCCTAACTTGTACTGTAACCCTACCCTAACCCAAACCCTAAACTTAACCTTAACCTGTACTGTAAACCTAACCCTAACCCTAACCCTAAGCTTAACCTTAACCCGAAATGTAAGGTACGCTAAACCTAACCCTAACCCTAACCCTAACGCTAACCGACACCATAAACCTAACCCTAAACCTAACCGTAAACCAAACTTGTACCGTAACACTAACCTTAACCCTAATCCTAACCCTAACCTGTAAAGTAAACCTAATCCTAACACTAACCCTTACCTGTACCGTAACCCTAAACTTAAACCAAACCTAACCATAACCTGTACTGTAATCATAACCCTAACATTAACCCTAACCCTAAACCTCAACCTAACCTATACCGTCAAACAAACCCTAAACCTAACACTAATGCTAACCTGTAGAATAACCCTAACCCTAACCCTAACCTGTACTACAACCCTTACTCTAACCCTAACTGTAACCTGTACGTTAACTCGAAACCTAACACTAACCCTAAAGTGTACCGCAAACCTAACCCTAACCCTAAACCTATGCCTAACCTGTACTGTAACCCTAACCCTAACACTAACCCTAACCAGTACCGTAAACCTAACACTAACCCTAACCCTATCCCTAACCCTAACCTTAACCCTAACCCAAACCCTTACCAGTACCGTAACCCTAACCCTAACCTTAACCCTAACCCTAACACTAACCTGTACCGTAACCCTAACTGTAACCCTAAACCCAACCCTAACCCTAACCACTAACGTAACCCTAACCCTAACCCTAACCCTAACCTCTAGGGCAAACTTAACCCTAACCCTAACACTAACCTGAACTGTAAAATTAACCCTAACCCTAACACTACCCCTAACGCTAAACCTAACCTTTACCATAACCCTAACCCTAACCCTAATCCTAACCCTAACCCTAATCCTAACCCTAACCTGTAACATAACCCTCAACCTAACCCTAACCCTAATCCTAACACTAACCTGTACCATAACCCTATCCCTTACCCTAACCATACGAGTAACACTAACCCACACCTGTATGGCAACCCTAACCCTAATCCTTACCCTAATCCTAACCCTAACCCTAACTATAACCCTTACATGTCCCGTAACACTAACCCTAACCTAAACCTAACCTGTGCCATAACCCTAACCCTAACCCTAAGCCTAACACTAACCTGTAACTTAACCCTAACCATAACCATAACCCAAACACTAACTTGTATCGTAAACCTAACCCTAAGCCTAACACTAACCCTACACTGTACCCTAACCCTAACCCTAAAACTAACCATAACCTGTACCATAACCGTAAACTTAAAACTAACCCTAACTCTAACACTAACCTGTACCGTAACCGTAACCCTAACCCTATCCCTAAACAGTACCAAAACCCTAACCCTAGCCCTAACCCTAATCTGTACCATAATCCAACCACTAACCCTAACCCTAACCCTAATCTGTACCATAATCCAACCACTAACCCTAACCCTACCCTGTACTGTAACCCTAACCTAACCCTAACCCTAACCCTAACCCTAACCCTAACCTGTACCATAAACCTAAACCTAAGCCTAACCCTAACCCTAATGCTAACATACACCATAACCCTAACCCTAATCCTAACCTTAACCCTAACACTAACCTGTCCCATAATCCTAACCCTAACACTAACCCTAACCCTAATTTGTACCGTAACACTAAACCTAACCCTAAACCTAACCCTAAACCTAACCCTACCGTGTACCGTAACACTAACCCTAACCCTAACCCTAACTTGTACCATAACCCTAACCCTAACCTTAACACTAACTCTAAACATAACCTGTACCCTAACGCTAACCCTAACCCTCACCTCTATGGCAAACCTAACCCTAACCCTAACACTAAACTTAACCCTAACCTGTACTGTAACTCTAAACCTAACCCTAACCCTAACCCTAAAGCTAAACCTAACAATGAACCTAACCTGTACTGTAACCTTAACCCTAAACCTCACCCTAACCCTAAACTGTAACATAACCCTAACCCTAACACTAAACCTAAACCTAACCTGTACCTTAACCCTAACCCTAACCCTAACCTGTACCATACCCCTAACCCTAACCCTAACCCTTACACTAACACTAAACCTAAACTGTACTGTAAACCTAACCCTAACCCTAACTCTAACCCTAACCTGTACCGTACCCTAACCCTAAACATAAACCTAATCATAACCTGTACCGTAACCATAACTCTAACCCTATCCCTAACACTAAACCTAACCTGTAACGTATCCCTAACCCTAACCCTAAACCTAACCATAACCTGAACCGTAACAGTAACTCTAACCATATCCCTAACCCTAAACCTAACCTATACCATAAACCTAACCCTAAACATAAACCTAGCGCTAACCTGTACCGTAACCCTAACCCTAACCTGTACGGCAACCCTAAAGCAAACCCTAACCCTAAAATGTACGGTACACTAAACCTAACCCTAACCCTGACCTGTACCGCAACCCTAACCCTAAACCTAAACCACATACTAACCTGTATGGTAACCCAAACCCTAACCATATCCCTAACCTGTACCATACACCTAAGACTTAACCTAACCCTAACACTAATGTGTACCGTAACCCTAACCCTAACCCTAACCATAACCATAACCCTAACCATAACCTGTACCGTAACCTTAACCCTAACCCTCACCCTAACGCTAACGTGTACCGTAACCGTAACCCTAAAACTAACCTTACCTGTACCGCAACTGTAACCCTAAACCTAACTCTAAAACTAACCTTTATGGTAACCCCAACCCTAACCTTAACCCTAACCTGTACCGCCACCCTAAGCCTAACCCTAACCCTAACCCTAATCCTAACTCTAACCCTTGCACTAACCTGTACGGAACCCTAACCCTAACCATAACCCTAACCCTAATTCTAAACTATACGGTAAACCTAACACTAAACCTAAACTTAACCCCAACCCTAACCCTAACCGTAACCCTAACCTAACTGTAACCGTAACCGTAACCCTAACCCTAAACCTAACCCTAAACTTAACCCTAACCCTAACCCTAACCTGGACTGTAACCCTAACACTAACCGTAACCCTAACCTGTTTCGTAACACTAACCCTACCCCTAAACCTAACCCTATGCTGTTCCATTACCGTAACCGTAACCCTAACTCTAAACCGAACCCTAACCCTTACTTCTACCGGAACCCTACCCCTAACCGTAACCCTGACCTGTACCGTAACCCTAACCCTACCCCTAACCCTACCCTGTACCTTAAACCAAACCCTACCGTCACGTTGCCCATAACCCTAACCCACACTGTACCACAAACCTAACCCTAACCCTTACCCTAACCCTAACCATAAACCTTACCTGTTCCGTAACACTAACCCTAACCCTAAACCTAACCTGTACCGTAACCCTAACCCTAACCATAACCCTAACCCTAACCTGTATTGTAACCCTAACACTAACCCTAACCCTAACCTATACCGTAACCCTAACCCTAACATTAATATAACCTGTACGTTAACCCTATCCCCAACCCTAACCGTAACCTGTACCGTAACCCTAACCCTAACCCTAACCTTAACTCTAACACTAACCAGTACCCTAATCCTAACCCTAACAGTAACCCTAACCCTATCTTGTACCGTAACACTAAACCTAACCCTAAACCTAACACTACCCTGTACCGTAACCCTAACCCTAAACCTAATCCTAACCTGTACCATAACCCTAACCCTAACCTTAACCCTAACTCTAAACATAACTTGTACCCTAACCGTAACCCTAACCCTAACCTCTATGGCAAACCTAACCCTAACCCTAACACTAAACTTAACCCTAACCTGTACTGTAACACTAAACCTAACCCTAACCCTAACCCTAACCCTAACCTGAACCTAACCTATACCGTAACCCTAACCCTAAACCTAACCCTAACGCTAAACTGTACTGTAACCCTAACCCTAACTCTAAACCTAAACCTAACCTGTACCGTTAACCTAACCCTAACCCTGAACCTAACCTGTACCGTACCCCTAACCCTAACCCTGACACTAACCCTAAACTGTAACGTAAACCTAATCCTTACCCTAACTCTAACCTTAACCTGTACCGTAACCCTAACACGAACCCTAACCCTATCCCTAACACTTAACCTAACCTGTACCGTAAACCTACCCCCAACATTAACCGTAACCCATACCATAAACCTAACTCTAACCCTAAACCTAACCCTAACACTAACACTAACCTTTAACACGACCCTAACCCTAACCCTAACTTATACTGTAACACTAAACCTAACCCTAAAC
>JAEUCK010010538.1:0-24892 GCA_017311455.1 Otocyon megalotis megalotis | reverse complement strand
AGTTCTCCTTGGTGAATTGTGCCTACATTTGAAAATAATATTGTTTTGCTGGTTTTAGATGGTGTGTTCTGCAAATGTTGATTAGGTCAGGTTGATGGTATTGTTCAAAACTGCAACAAGTTGGGGCAGCCCCGGTGGCCCAGTGGTTTAGTGCCACCTTCAGCCCGGGGCGTGATCATGGGTCGAGTCTCACATCGGGCTCCCTGCATGGAACCTGCTTCTCCCTCTGCCTGTGTCTCTGCCTCTCTCTCTCTCTCTGTGTCTCTCATGAATAAATAAATAAAATCTTTAAAAAAAACCTGCAACAAGTATGCTGATTTTCTGTCCATATAGTCCATAAATTACTGAGAGAGTAATATTGATATATCTATCCAACTATAATTGTGACTTAGTCATTCTACTTTCATTCTATTGGTTTTTATTTCAGGTATTTGAAGGGTTATGTGCATATATCTTTATGTCCTTTGATGAACTGACTTATTTACTACTATAAAACCCCTGTTAAAAATATCCTTATTCTAAAGTTTAACTTTGATATTAATATGACAACTCCAACTTTCTTTGCATTTGTATTTTTATGGTAGATATTTTTCATTCCTCTAATTTTTAACTTGTCTGGGTCTTCACATTTAAAATAGCTCTGTTGCAGCCATCATAAAGTTGGGTCTATTTTAACCATTCTGATAATTTCTGTCTTTAAACTGGAGTATGTACACCATTTACATTTAGTGTAATTTTTGGTATGGTTGGGTTTAAATTTACTATCTTTATATTTGTTTTCTAATTGTCATATATATTCTTTTATCCTTTCTACCTCTATTCCTGCCTCCTTTTGGATTAACTATATTTTTGATGGTTCCATTTATCTCCATTTTTTAGTAATATCTCTAATATCTCTGTATATTCTCAGTGGTTTCTTAGAGCAGAGATCAGCAAATGACAACTTGTGAGTCAAATATATTTTGTGACCTAACTTTTTATGGCTCATGAGTTAAGAATGGTTTTTATGCTTTTAGTAATTTTCCCCAAAAACTGAAAAGAAAAATCTATGGCAGAGACTGTTTTCCAGTGGCTGTACCAACTTCCACCCCTACTAGCAATTCACAAGAGTTCCAATTTCCCCATATCCTCATCAATATTTGTTATTTTCCCCTTTAAAAACAAAAAATTCTTAATGGGTGTGAGGTCGATATCTCATTGTGGCTTTGATTTGCATTCCCCTAATAACTAGTGATGTTTGCCATCTCTTCATATGCTTATGGGACATTTGCATATCTTCTTTGGAGAAATGTCTGCTAAAACCCCTTGCCCATTTTCGAAGTGAGCTGTTTTTGCCTTCAGTTCTGAAAGGTAGTTTCATTAGGTATAGCAATCTAGGTTGACGTTTTTTGGTTAGTAATCTTAAAATATCACCCCACTGCCTTATAGGGTTGCATAGATTCTAATGAGAATCTGCTGTAGTTACTATCTTTGTTCCATCATATGTAACTGTCTAATTTCTGTGGCTGCTTTTAAGATTTTTTTATCACTGATTTTCTGCAATTCAATCATCATATACCTTCATATGACCTCTGTTTTTATTCTGCTTTGGAGTACTTTCCTATACCTATGGATTTATAGTTTTAAATTTTTCAATTTTTTTGTGAATTCCACCTCCTTGCTTTTTTGTGGGAACTCTAACATATATATCCGATCATTTAATACTGTGCTAGAGGACCCTGGTGTGCTTTAAATTTTTCTCAGGTTTTTTTCATCTCTGTAAGTCATTTTGGATAGTTTCTATTCCTTTACCTTCAAATTCACTGATCCTTTTACTCAGCATATAGGTTGTTCTCAATAAGTGTATTTTTCATTTCTGATATTGTATATTTAATCTGTAAAACTTCCATGTAGATCTTTTATATCTTTATTTTCTCTCCTCATCGTGTTTTCTTCTACTGTTGAGCATGTGTATAATACCTTTTAACATGTTTACCTGCTAATTAAGTGTCACTTCTTGTTTTTGTTATAAGTCATATTTTCTTGCTTCTTCAAATGCTCAGCAATTTTAACAGCTTTACTGATGTATAACTGGCATATAATGAAGTGAGTATGCTTAAACTATAGTTTGACAAATACTGACATAGGTATATACACACAAAACCACCAACATAATCAAGATAAGATAAAGAATATATCCATCATTCCCCTGAAAGCTTCCTCATGCCCCTTGGGGATCCCCTCTTTCTGCCTCTCCTTCCTACTGTCATTCCTGAACATGAATAGAAATTTTTGATTAGATGTTGGCCATTGTGACTTTTATATCATCGGTGTTGAATTTTCATGTATTCTTTAGAGTGCTATACTTTCTTCCAGCACACAGTTAAATTGTTTTAAATAAACGTGATCCATTCAAGGTTTGCTTGTAATTTTTGCTATGGCACCTCCAGAGCAGCCTTCAGCCTTAGACAAATGTGGCTCTACTACCAAGGTCTCTCTCTTCTGCCCCATAACATATGAGGTCTCTCCATTCTGGTTTATAGACAGAAACTATACCTAGTCCTTTGAGCTCTGAGAATTGTTTGTCCTACTGCTTTGTTTCCGCACTTTTGTTGTATTTTATACCATGTTTACTCAAAGATTTGAGGAGATTGCATCAGAAATCTCCAGAGCCTTCTCTTGCTCCTTCTCTCTCTGCAGCTCCCTCCTCTCCAGGATTCCTACAAATTCCAAACACTTTCACTTCACTGAACTTCATTCTTCTGACTCTTCAGCTCAGGCACACAAGTAGACTATGTTTGAGTCCTCTCTGCACTGGAGATGGTATGATCTCAGGCATTGTTTTATAGATTGTGTCCAGTTCTTTGTCTGCTGTTGGAAGACAATTCCTATAGCAGCTAATTCTTCCCAGGCTGAAACAAGCCATTTCAAGCTTTTGAAAGATATTTGTATGATTCCAATCGCCTGCATTTTAGGCAAAATATCACCTTGTTGGACCTATTTCATCAGTCTTCCTTTATCTCTCCAAAAGGACAAATCTAAAGCTGGGATCTAACTGCTAATCTCAAATCATACAGTTCTATTGTTTCTGTACCTTGAAGGAGATCCCTCAGATTCTAGTTCTCTGACAGAGTAGAAGCTGACAGTACTATGTCTACCATCCTCAACTCTAGAAATTAACATACATATGAAAATATACTAAAGACTACAAAATACATATAGTATAGATATTTTTCACTACTTCATTTTTATGGCTATCACAAGACTAATCCTTTCAAAATTTAATGCAAACATATTAGGTCAATGTATTTGTTGTGTATGTATCAAGGAAAAGTATCAGAATATAAGTATTGGTTTGAATGTATTCATTATAATATCTTTATCACATATAGTTCCACAAAGCTTGAATCCCAAGGCCTTTCAAAAATGAAAGAATGTGTTTTGTAGGTTTTACAGAATTATTTAAAATTGATTATTTATGAATTGTTATTTTCTTATCTGTCTTAGGCTATGTTTTTTCCCATTAAAGAAGTTAATTGCATTTAGTTTTATATGCCATCAGCATTGTGGATTTAAGAATGTTTATGAATGAAGATGGAGAAGATCAAAAATCATAGCCAGAGAAACTGATATGGTTGTTTATATAGGTGAGGGGAAACTAAACATCTTCTCCCCAACAACACAGTGTCAATGAAGGTTTTCTTTCCAAGTAAATATTATTTAGCTTGTAGGATGATACCCTTCAAAGCTAGAAAAGGAGACCAAAATCATTAAAGAGAGAGAAAGAAAATACTATGAAATTAATAAATTTGATTAAATGTTAAGTCACTTTACTCAAGATTTGAAAATGGTTTTTGAAAAAATGCCCTTCTGTGCTGTGAATTTTAATTGTTTCAAGTTACTAGCACATTATAACGGAGACAATCCCAGTTCTTGTATTAATTAGAGTACTCTCTCCTTTTCTCTTTCATCGGTCTTCTTCTTTGGTGCTGTGGGTTAGGAGTGCCCTCTCTGCTTCAGCACACTGAAATCAGGTAAGTCACAGAGGGAAGAACTCAGGATATAAGCGAAGTTTTAAATGTAGTGTGAAGACACGTCTCATGTCAAGTCAAGAGACAAGCCTTATTGGCAGCAATTTATATTCTAAGAAGGCATATTTCTTTTCATTCAAAGCACACTGCTAGGATTTTTGGTTAGTTACATTATTGGTTAAAGTGTCATAATTTGATGTACACGAGTTGACTCCATTCACAGTGACAAACTAAACTTTAATCCAACGGCCATTCTTTTAAATCTAGGCACAAGATTGCAAATAGGTAAGATTATAGTTGACTTTTCCAAGTCCATCACCATTGCTAGAAATAATTAAAGGGAATTCATATTAACAATGTGTGAGTAAATATATTTGAGAACAATGATAGTCCATTGTTATTAACAGCAGTGCTCACCCACTAGTCATGTGTTTGGAGTAGAATACAAATAATTTAACCAAAGGGGCCTTACTATTATTATTATTTTTACAAAATTAAAAGTTGTATCACAGCACATGCTATAGTGCTCAATAAACTTCTCAAAGACATTCATATTTCTAAGGATTTTCTTTTACACTTACAACACTTATTTCACTTTTATCTAATATTCACCAACTATTTTCTTCACCAAATATCATCTATATGTAATTTGGAGTATAAAATTTTTATGCTTAAAATTTATTATTATTAGTTTTAATTCCAGTGTATTTAACATACAGTATTATATTACTTTCAGGTGTACATATAGTGATTCAACAATCCTATATAGGGGATCCCTGGGTGGCACAGCGGTTTAGTGCCTGCCTTTGGCCCAGGGCGCGGTCCTGGAGACACGGGATCGAATCCCACGTCGGGCTCCCGGTGCACGGGGCCTGCTTCTCCCTCTGCCTGTGACTCTGCCTCTCTCTCTCTCTCTCTGTGTGACTATCATAAAAAAAAAAAAACCAATCCTATATATTAGTGTTCATCAAGATAAGTGGACTCTTAATTCCCCTTCACCTATTTCATCCCTCTCTCAACTGACCTCCTCTGGTAACCATCAGTTTGTTCTCTGTAGTTAAGAATCCGTTTTATTGTCTTTTTTTTCTTTGTTCATTTCTTTCTCAAATTCTACCTATGAATGAAATACTATGCTATTTGTCTTTGTCTGAGGGCTAATTTTGCTCAGCATAATGCTCTCTAGATGTAACCAAGTTTTTCAAATGGCAAAATTTTGTTCACTTTTATGGCTAAATAATATTCTTTATCCATTTATCTATTGATGGATAATTGGGCTGTTTCCATATATTAGCTATTGTAAATAGTGTTGCAGTAAAATAGGGGTACATATATCTCTTCAAATTACTGTTTTCATATTCTTTGGATAAATACCCAGTAGTGTAATTTCTGGATTATAGAGCAGAGATTTATCTATTCTGTATTTATAGCTGCGAGGCACCTTATTGTAAAAGGCTGTCACTCATAGACATAAACTAACAAGATCCTAAAATCCATCACACATTTACTTCATTTTTTAGCTTGACCTCCTAGTAAATCTTTAGCTTCATTGATTTTGGCTGCTATATAAGGAGATCCTCTCTTGTCTGGGTGACTTAAAAGCATAATTCATTGATGAGCATCTCTTATTTTTCCTTTATTGGCAGTAGGTCTTAGGCCTAGTATTAATGCTGCCTCTCGTTTCATCATTTTGGATTCAAGCCCATAATCTCTGTAACAGCCGCCATTGAAGGCATACTTTGGTAGACATTGAAAAAGTTGTTTTACTTGAGACTCCGTATGTTTCATGGCTTGCAAAACATAATGACCTGCAAACCCTGCAGCAGCAAAGGTCAGTCCAGTTGCTACGACTGTACTGGCCATGGCTCTGGCTTATTTCCCTGACCTCTGACAAGAGTACAGCTCATCTCAGCCCAAAGATGCAGCTACCAAATCCACAACTCTACCAGACAGTGATGCGGCCACCACCAGCAGGCACACAGAACCTATTTTTAATTTTTTGAGGAACCTCTATCCTGTCTTCCATAGTGACTATACCAGTTTGCATTCCCACCAATAATGCCAGTAGGTTCCTTTTTCTCCACATCCTCACCAGACCTTGTTTCTTGTGTTGAGTTCAGCCATTCTGACAGGTGTGAGGTGCTATCTTGTTGTAGTTTTGATTTGTATTTCCCTGATGATGAGTGATGTTGAGCATCTTTTCATATCTGTTGTCCATCTGTATGTCTTTGTAGAAATGTTTGTTCATGTCTTCTACGACTTTTTTGTAGGATTGTTTGGTTTTTTAGTGCTGAGTTGTATAAGTTCTCCTTTTTTTTTTTTTAAACATTTATTTGAGAGAGAGAGTGCAAGCATGTGAGTGAGCCGAGAGGTAGAGGGAGAAGGAGAGGAAAAGAAGCAGACTCCCTGCTGAGTGTGGAGCTCGACGTGGGGCTTGATCTCATGACCCCAAGATCACAATCTGAGTTAAAATCAAGAGCAAGACACACTCAACCAACTGAGCTACCCAGACATCCTGAGTTGCCTAAGTTCTTTATATATTTTGGATACTAACCCTTTATCAGATATGTCATTTGCAGATATTCCATTTTCTTCCATTCAGTAGGTTGTCTTTTAGTTTCATTGGCTGTTTCCTTTGCTGTGCAGAAGCATTTAATTTTTGTGAAGTCCCAGTAGTTTACTTTTGCTTTTATTTCTCTAGCCCAGGAGACATATCTAGGAAAAAAGTTACTACAGCTAATGTCAGAGGTTACTGTCTATGTTCTCTTCTAAGATTTTTATGGTTTCAAGTCTCACATTCATGTCTAATTCATTTTGAGTTTCTTTTTGTGTATGCTCTAAGAAAGTGGTCCGGTTTTCCCAATATTGTTTGTTTAAGAAACTTTTTCCCATTGAATATTCTTGCCCCCCTTTAAAAAATATTTTATTTATTTATTCATGATAGACAGAGAGAGAGGCAGAGACACAGGCAGAGGGAGAAGCAGGCTCCATGCCAGGAGCCCGATGCAGGACTCGATCCCGGGACTCCAGGAGCACTTCCTGGGCCAAAGGCAGGCGCTAAACCGCTAAGCCACCCAGGGATCCTCTACTTGTCCCTTTTGTTGTAGATTAATTGATCACATAACTGTGGGTTTACTTCTGGGCTTTCTATTCTGTTCCATTGATCCATTTGTCTATTTTTGTGCCTGTACTATATTGTTTTGATTACTATACCCTTGTAATAGAACTTGAAGTCTGGAATTGTGATACCTTCAGTTTCATTTTTCTTTTTCATGATTGCTTTGGCTATTCAGGGTCTCTTGCACTTCCATACAAATTTTAGGATTGTACTACTATGAAAAATGCTCTTGGTGTTTTGATACGGAATGCATTAAATGTGTACATTGCTTTGGGTAGCACAGATATTTTAACAGTATTGTTTCTTCTAATCCATGAGCATGGAATGTCTTTCCATTTCTTTGTGTCATTTTCAACTTCCTTCATCAACGTTTTGTAGTTTTCAGAGTACAAGTCTTTTATCTCCTTGGTTAAGTTTATTCCTAGGTATTTTATTATTTTTAGTGTAATGTAAATGGGATTGATTCCTTAATTTCTCTTTCTGCTGACTCATTATTACTGTACAGAAATGCAATAGATTTTCAGATATTGATTTTGTATCCTATGACCTTGCTGAATTCACTTATGAGTTCTAGCAATTTCTTGGAAGAGTCTTTAGGGTTTTCTATGTGTAGTATTATGTGATCTGCAAATAGGAAAGTTTGACTTCTTCCCTTAACAGTTTAGATGCCTTTTATTTCTTTTTGTTGTCTGATTGCTATGGCTGGCATTTCCAGTACTATGTTGAATAAAACTGGTGAGAGTGGACATCCTTGTCTTGTTCCTAACCTTATGGGAAAGAGCTTAGTTTTTCATCATTGAGTATGATGTTAGCTGTGGGTTTCTCATATATGGCCTTTATTGTGTTGAGGTATGTTTCCTCTAAACCCATTTTATTGAGAGCTTTTATCACAATGGTGGTCCCTCCCACATTCTCCTGTATTGTCTCATTTCTTCCTTGGTACTCCAAGAGTAGTCGCAGTAGGTTGTGGTTTCTTGACCACCAGGTTAATAAATACAAAATTCATTTTGTGAGCGACGGTGTGCCACAAAGGTTCTAAGCAAGGCCATGAAAGGATCTTAGTTGTATTTGAGGAATGTTATCTAACAGAAATGTGAGGTTTACTGTCTATACAGAACTCTACTAACTCTACAAAAGTCAATAGGATTGTGCAGAAAGCTTTTTGATGAAAGATATGTGAAGTGAGAAAAGTTTATAAAACCATATGTATAATATAATCCCACTTGAAGTACAAAAATGTATTTAAAACTGTGTGTGTATGTGTATCAATATAAGAAGTCTGGAAGGATACACACTAGGAGATTCAGAATACTTAGTTTTCTTTGGGTTACGTGAATATGGATAATATTTTTCTTCCTTTTATTTATCTATATTTTCTCCTTTTCTCCTATGAACATATATTACTACTATAAAATTATTATTTTTTTAAAAAAGGGAAAAAAAAAGGCACAAGGTAATGAGGATCTGAATTAGGAAAACAGCAGGGGACAAGTGGCTAAATGAGAAAATTTGATATCACAGATAAAAAAATCTGTAAGAACTGACAAAAACAAGTCTAAATTTTTCAATTTAGTAATCACAAGAACCACAATGTATCAAAAAATAATCAAGTCAAAGGGAAAGCAGAAGAATCCCATTTTGTACTCGTTTGTTTTGAAGCCTTAAGGGCAAAACAGGTAGCAATGGCTTATAAATGAAATGTCTGACAATCAGAGCCAGAAACAGAGGCAGGAGAGTTGTTCCCGTGGTAACAGCAAAGAATAATAGTGGTGGAGATAAAGGACAGCATGCTGGGGGATGAGGGTGAGGTCACATCTTCAAGGATGACAAGATGTGGGGGCTCTCAACATGTGGCAAATGAGGTGAGGGAGAAGGAGCAGTCTGCAGGAAGGAAGGTTTCAGGTGCAGAAGGAAAGGCGCCATCATCTTCGTCACCCTCCATCTAGGTGGAAGGAAGGGACTACGGTGACTGACTGAGACGAGACCCCCGGAGTGACAACTATATGAAACATGTAGATCGTCCCATAGATTCGCGATACTAAAAACTGTTCATTATCCTCACTAAACATTAGTATCACCACCACCATCATTGGTTTTCCTTGGGTGGTTTAAGTGGCTAAGATTTTTCTTTACAAAATATCTTAATAGTTTATCCTGCTAGGAAAATATAAAGCATGAAAATTTAACAAGGACGAAATAAGAGGGCCCCAAATTTACTTCCCTTCTTCTAAAGGAGACAGCTCCGTATAGAATAGTACATGTACTGGGGGAATTCTCATCAAATTTCAACACAACATGGGTTGCTTCGAAACTAATACAGAGTTGGGTTCGGGTCATATGGAGTGAGTGCACGTCCTCCAATCTCTCCCACCCATTACCACTGAAAACCAAGGACAGCCAAACAAAACCAAGCGATGACACCACGAGCACCAAGGACAGTGCACACGAAACCAAGGAAGTGGCCACACCCTAAGTTAGGGCAAGGATGGCTGCGGAGGTGCAACTCAACAGAACATCCTATAGCAATCGTCCTAGTTTGTTGTTTTTTCATACCTCCCTCTCACCTCTTGTCTTTCTTATAACGGTAGCTACTGCGAGTGGATGTGGACACGAAGAGCTCCAAGGCAGAAGCCACTCTCTCTCATCATAGGACCGAGGGGGTGCCGCAAGCCAAGTCTCCCACTGCCAATCCAGAGAAGCCCAGGGGTGAGTTGCAACTCCATGGCAGACAATGGTGGTCGGTGGTTGTTGGTCGGTGGTCAGTGGTACGGCGGCAGCCCCATCCCTCTCCACCCTATCCTAAGACAGTGGCCATCCCGAGGAGCATTCATAGCGTGGTGAGGCTAAAGCTGCCATCTTACTTGCTAGAATATCAGGGAAAGAGGCCCCACGGGAGCCAGAGATTGAGTGGGGGGCAAGATGGCAGAAAGGAGAGTTGAGAAAGTGTCTAAGGTGTTGATCCTTTTTCAATTGGATTGTTTATCTTCTTCACGTTAATTTTCAGGAGTTCTTTATATGATCCAGAAACAGGTTCGTTGTCAGATAAAGGCACTATGAATATTCATCCACGATGTTGTATCAGTATCAGTAGCCTATTTTTAAAAAATATGCTCAGTGAAAGATTCCATCCATGGAATTGAATGTACTCAGTTTATACGAAGTTCTAGGACAGACAAAACTAAGCCATTGTGATAGAAATCCGAACAACCTGTAGCGGTGGGGAAGGGGTGATTGGAAGGGGACAGGATACTGCATATTGACTGGAGTGGCAGTTACAAAAGATTTATACATTTGCCACAATTCATTGAAATGCACATTTAAAATCTGTGCATTTCCTTTTATGTAAAGGAGACCTCCATTACCAAGAGAAAGACCAAAAAATTAAGGTACAACTAAAGCTACCAAAAAAGTTATTTATTTCTGCTTATGGTGATATCAAAACCTCGTAAATAGTACTTCATAATTACCTTCTCGTTATAAATATTCCCCCACCAATATCTATACCCCTACTCCACACAAACCCATTAAAGAATCCTATCATAAAACACTTAAGGCCTAAATACTCACTGACAAGGTCAAATCTTTTACTTCTAAACATTTAATAGTGTTAGATAGTGTTACACAGAAATAGTGTTAAACAGCCAAACAGCCTTTATTTCATTTTTTTTGTAAATAAAGAGAAAATAATGCTGAAACTATACAATGTCAAGACACAACATATGTGTGGACCAGCTGTTATGAGAAGATAATACCATTTGTTCCCTAAACTACTTCACAGGAATGTCTTTAAGATTAATGAGATAATGGACCAGATTCTTTTTAGTGGGAAAACTACTTGCTGTGGGTAATTTGGGCCCTTTAGGGCACAGTAAATCCATCAGACCACTGGGATACAATTATTGCACTAAAGCAAAACGGTAGGCTTAAAAACCTGTATTCTAATAATTAAGTTTTTAAATATTCAGAAGAGTACTCTCTGAAGCGTAATTTATACTTGAACTTTAATTTCTTTAAAAACAAACAAAGCTTTCAGTGTGAGTTAAACAGGAAACCTCTTCCATCCTTCTAAGATTTAAGAGTTTATCATGATACTAGGTACCCAAGGATAAAGAAATGAAGATGCAGTCACTGTCCACAGGAAGCTCACGATTTAGTGAAGAAAACATACAAATAAGTAATTTAAGTGCAATTTGACAAATGGTTCTTAAAAATCCCTATGTGCCTAGCGCAACAGAAATACCTGGACAGGGCACCTCATCTGGAATGGGAGCAGGGCTGCAGGGTGGAGGGCTGGGTGCCAGAGAGGGCCTGAGGGAAGCAGCAAGGCCTGGGCAGAGAGGTCCTAGACGGATGTGGCCACAAGGGAGGGCCCAGAGGCTGCGCAGACAGTGCTCAGGGCTAGAACCAACCATTGCAAAGAGAGACAGAAAGCCCAGGTAGCACACAGCACAGAGGCAACGTCCACCAGTGCTAGGGTAGGCCATAGAAGGGGATGCAAGTGGAGGCCTGTTGGGGGCAGATGGGAAAGAGCCGCATCGTAAAATCAAACGCATGCATTTGGAACTCTGGACAAGACTTAAGTGACAAGTTTGGTAGCCATCGGCTTTGGGAAGTGATTGAGGTCATCACCCAAGGGGATGTGCAGGCTACAAACAGAAGGTTACTACAGAAATCCTGACACCAGGGCCAGGCAAAAAGGAAAGAGGGCACGAGCAACTGGGAATGTTAAAACAAAACAAAAAAAAACAATAGAAGGTATCATGAAATCCAAGGAAGTAAAGAGCAAGAGGAAACCCATAGTGACAAGGGACTCTGTTGGATGAAGGAAGATGAGATCCAGATGTTGTTTGGATGTGGCCATTTGTGGGGTCTCAGGTGAGCTCAGCAAGGGTAGTCTCTGGACAACATGGAGAACAGTGGACACAGTGAGGGTCACAAAGCTTCCGGGGGGAGGAGAAAACACAGGGCCACAGCTGGTGCTGAAAGGCAGGTTTGAGTACAGATTGTGGGGTTTGGGGAGATAGCTGTTATTTGTTTCTTTTGGTGATTTGGTTTAGTTTCATTTTGAGAGTCTCCAGTGTTTAAATACTAAGACAAAAGAACCACTAGATAAAGAAATGGTGGGAGAAATTTTTAAAACCAGAAAATGATCATTAAGGAAATGAAAGAGGAGAAAAGGATGGGATATGAAAGTTATTAAGAGGGCAGCCCGGGTGGCACAGCGGTTTAGCGCCGCCTGCAGCCCAGGGCATGATCCTGGAGACCCGGGATGGAGTCCCACGGCAGGCTCTCTGCATGGAGCCTGCTTCTCCCTCTGCCTGTGTCTCTGCTCTCTCTCTCTCTCTCTGTCTGCATCTCTATGAATAAATAAATAAAATCTTAAAAAAAATAAAGAAAGTTATTAAGAGGGTTCTCAGGGTTGGGGCATCCAGGTGAACTCCTCTTCCACTGAGACTGGAAGGAAGGCCCTAAAGGTGGCTTTAGGAACCTGAAAATCTGTAGGTAGTGAGAGGGAAGCTGACTTAAATCTTCTCATTTTGGTGCCGTGAGACTTGTGCTGTCGAACCAGGACAGGGAGGCTTGTTTCTGCTTCCGCAAATATTATTTAAAGAAAAACAGATAAACTTGTTTGAAAGTGAGATTTAAATAGTTATAGATTCCAGATATTCCACTGAATTACTTATTTGCGATGACATAAGGCGTTACAACTGTTCAGAATGAACTGAATTTTACCAGAAGTTGTCCCTTCCATCAAAACTTTAAAATATTTGGATGTCCATCATGGATAAGCAATAAAACCCACATATAATAATACAACCAAGAAAGGTCTACTAGAAAATACAAAAATGAAAGCTAACTTTAAAATCTGCAATTATGAATTCTTCACGGAATTTGTACAAACTTTCAGGGAGAGATATCTCTACACGAAAGTCACATTATTCCTAATCACATGGTACAGAAACTAGTTATGTAGTTATGCTGAACTAGTGTGTGCATGAAAGCTGGTTCCCAAACTATATGAACCAGATGTTCTATTGTAACAGGTGACTGGCTATCTGTGTTCGCCAAGAAACTGACTTAATTCTTCTAAGTCCTTGCTCCTTTCGATCTCTCCATCCCATCTGCTTGTGAAAATCAGACAATTTTACAGCCCTCAAGCGCACAGTGACTCTCTATGCTTCCTGCATGCCCACCGTGGTGTAACATTCACCATGCCATACATCCCAACTGCCTCTTGCCTGGCTCGCTGGCTGCCATTGGTTTGGGGGGAGCATTTTATTATCCACTCTCGGTGGCCTCCCCGGTAGAGGCCCTCCTTGCAGTGTGAACTGCTGGAAGCGAGTCCTGCAGCCCAACCCCAACCGCACTTGGATTGGAGCCTCCCACCAGGTCACCTGGGGGCACAAAGCCCTCTCCCCCAGCTCAGGGCACACCCCATGGCTTCAGCCTCTGTGGATTTCAGGCATGAATGAAGCAGTCCCATCAGTTCTGGAACTCTTCCCCATCACCCTGGGAAGTGAGTATTTACACAGATTTAAAGAAAAAAAAAAAAAAAGACCTTGACAGAGAATCAGTGGAAGGTTATTTTCTCAAATCTGATATAAGTACTGTGAGCATATTATATATATATATATAACATTCTGAGGTTTCTAAGAGATCACTGTTATTCACTTGGGCTTTTTGTGCCTCTCAAAAATTTTATCATATGCCTACACAAAGGCAGCTGCAAGCCATCACTACCAAGCATCAAGGAAGATATTTTTTTATAATGATATTATTCCTAAAGATATTAAAGAGTACTATATATTTTTTAAGATCATATTGATTTATTTGAGAGAGAAAAAGAGTGCGCACAAGCAGGGGAAGGGGCAGAGGGAGAAGGAGAAGCAGAGAGCCCAACATGGGGCTCAATCCCAGGACCCTGAGATCATGACTTGAGCCGAAGGTGTATGTTTTACAAAGTTGTTCATGGCCACAGTAATCCTCTGTCCTAGCCTTATCATTCAGTGATCTAAACGATTAAAAAGCTGTTAAAGTGAGAGGTGCTTCCCTTGCAAACACAAAGAAATCAGGAAACCAAACCAAAATAAGGGTAACAAGGGCTTAGTTAGGTCTTTTCCACGGTACAGCTGCATCTTCTAAAGTTCTGATGTGTCAACCTCTCCCCCATCTGATACACGCAGCCACTGGACCTCGCTGTACACACGCCCCGCACACCCAATTCTGTCCGTGGCAAGAACAAGAAAAAGAAGAATCCCAACCTGAAGGGCAGTGATCATGGGATGAGGAGCTCATGGTCTTCACCGGCCCCCACAGCTGTACTCAAGAAAACTTAACCCCTACCAGGCAGACAGACACAGGCAGGTTCATTTCTCTGCCTCTGCCTCCATAAGACCAATTTACATATGGGCCCTAGATTCCAAAATGGGTATTTCAGGTAATATTAGTCACTGAGAAAATGGGGTTTGAAAATAAAGAAATTCAGGGACACCTGGATGGCTCAGTGGTTGAGCATCTGCCTTCAGCTCAGGGCGTGATCCCGGGATTCTGGGATCGAGTCTCGCATTGGGCTTTCCATGCGAGCCTGCTTCTCCCTCTGCCTGTGTCTCTTCCTTTCTCTCTGTATCTCTCATGAATTAAAAAAAAAAAATCTTTAAAATAAAATAAATTCACTTTGTAGAGTCTTAACACTTTTGTAGGCTTCTAGATTTGGGGGGATTACTTTTCTGCTATGTTTGATTTTATAAAAAAAGAAAAACTTACTGTTGACGTGATCGATGTAGTAGACGCCAATTTGTGGGTCAAACCCAGCTTCCCATCCCCACGGCAGCTCATCCCAACACAATCAGCAAATGACAAGGGCTTCGTTAACCTGCAACAGACCAGAATAAATGCACAGGTGATTCCCTCCATCAAACCATGTGTGTCCACATTCGGTGCCCCAACCACAAGTGGAGACCTGTCTGGGTGGCGTTTCCCTTTTGTTCTCTATTGTGTCTAGAGTTTGCACTGCTATGTTTGAAATCTTCAAGGAAACAAAAAGGAATAAAACACACATGATTATCCAAAAAAGTCACAATAAGTCATAATGCCCTTTGCAAGTTTGACAGCTTAAGATTGGGAGACAAATCCACACAATATGTAAATAAGGCCATTTGAAATCAGAGAGAAGTCCAAGCTATCCATAAGGAGGCCTTATGGATAGGATTTGTCCCAGGATTCAAATACTGGCATCATGGAAATCATCACACCAGTAACTCAAAGACAAGATAAATGTACCAGGCTACAGTTACTCCAGACTTAGATCCTCTTCTATAAATTAACTGAACACCTACTCGATTGTGAGGTCCACTATGAGTTCTCCTTGGCAGGAGAGGCAAGTATATTTTATTTTTGTAAGCATCTTTTTTTTAAAAAAGATTTTATTATTTATTCATGAGAGATACAGAGAGAGAGAGAAGCAGAGACCCAGACAGAGGGAGAAGCAGGTTCCATGCAGGGAGCCTGATGTGGGACTCCATCTGGGAACTCCAGGATCATGCCCTGGGCCGAAGGCAGGCGCTAAACCACTGAGCCACCCAGGGATCCCTATTTTTGTAAGCATCTTACACATACTAGTCACTCAACACAATTTTTAACAGAGCCAAAGTATTTACCTATCAGTGTCACCCTTTGAAGCCACCTTATGATTTCTCCTTAAGCTTTAAAATGAATGAGGAGAAACGACAGTTTCCTAAGCAGAGTACAAGTTTCAAACTTTATTTGGGCTTGAGTTTCTCTCTCACTTCCTTCATTTTTTATTTTGAGACTTTTTCCTTGGCTGTTCGGGCAGCCATGAGCAGGCTAACACCACAGATTAGTGAACGCCCTGCTGTTGGGTGGCCAACATTGGCGGACGTAGCTTCTGATTTAATGCACTGGTAACACCAGCACAGTTTTATCATACAAAATCACCGGCAACCCCTTTTATCCACGCTGATGAATATCAACAATGTCACAGCTCAGCTGAAATATAGCTCGTTTTCCAGAATCTCATCATCCATCAGAATAACAAACTGTGTCACCACCCTTCAGAATGCTGGGAGAACAAAACGAAAAGGAGGGAAACCCTTCCTTCCCAGGCCTCGCCTACAATACCCTCCCCTCCAAGGACATAAACACCAATGGATGAAAAGCAGGGAGTGTCACCTCTTCTCTCAAAGTTGCCATAGCCTGAAATCTGCTTCTGGAGATAGCCCCAGGGACAGTGGCCTTTGAAACCAGTTCAGATGACAAAATAATGAGAACATTCAGCTCTGCCCCTGATGCATGAGGAGACCCCCTTACTGGGGGCCTCTACTACCCCAGGTTCCTTCTCTCTTAAGTGGTGATCACACCCCCTCTCCTCTCCCTGTGATTTAGCTGCCTCCTAAGATTAACGTGAGATTAACAAGGAATTAACTTAGAACAGTGTCTAGGACATGGTAACAGTCAACAAATGTCAGGGATTAGTGATACAAGCACAACACATGAACTCTCTCATTGGTTCTTCAGAGGAACGGAGTCAGGCAGTAATTCTCAAGGCACAGTCCTCCGACCAGCAGCATCCACATCTGGGCACTGGTTAGAAATCCATTCTTGGTCCCTAGAGGAGGCCTACGAATCAGAAACCCAGGGCCCGTGGAATGCATGTTTAATCAAGCTCTCCGGGTAATGATGGAAAATTTTGGGAGCCACTGGCTCAGGAGGTAAGAGCTTGAAATGTGGCATCAGAGACCTAGGTTCAATTCCTTGCCTGCCACTTACCTGCTGTGCAACTGAGGGCAGGTTATCGACCTTAAAAACCCCAGCTTCAGGATCCCTGGGTGGCGCAGCGGTTTGGCGCCTGCCCTTGGCCCAGGGCGCGATCCTGGAGACCCGGGATCGAATCCCACGTCGGGCTCCCGGTGCATGGAGCCTGCTTCTCCCTCTGCCTGTGTCTCTGCCTCTCTCTCTCTCTCTCTCTCTCTGTGACTATCATAAATAAATAAAAAAAAAAAAAGAAAAACCCCAGCTTCCCAAACTTTTTGTAAAGGGGGGTGGATCGTGATGTTTAAATGAGAACTCAACAGCATAATGCTCACCAAATGGTGAGCTTCAGTATGTACTAGATGAGTGAAATGACCTCAGACATGTCAGGAAATGCACCCAATAATACAACAACTCATCAGATTTACTTTGCAAACCTGGAGTCAACCTGAACCCAATCCAAGTCAAAAAACCATGCTCTTAGAGTTGTGCTTAAACTCTATCTTATGAAAAAAAAAATTCTATCTTATGTCATAAGCTGCCCAGGAAAACTGACAAAGGAACTAGATACTGTATGAAAAAATCTCTATACCATAGGAAGTGGCCTTGTCTTCAGGTAATGTCTTTAAGACTGACCTCTATACAGGTAAAGCTAATTATTAGATAAAGCCCCTGTGCCAGGTTACCTTGCATATTATTCTGTTCTCTTTCCCTCACTCCTTTTATCAATGCTGTTTAAAACGCACATGATCCTGAAGAAATGAGCAAGACACAGATAAATATGAAAGCTTAAATGACCCAAGAGTGGTATTATACAAGTGTTATCCTGGTACTCAGTCAACATGCGTGAGTATGACGGGAATATATTTATCACTCCAAGAATGAGATGTCACAAAAGCTTCAGCACATGTATTATAATTGCAAGTTATGATAATTTGACTATCCTTGGAAATAATCCAGGTTTTCCTATTAATTGCTCGACAGATAATAAGCATTTTATTAACTGTCACTGTTCTAAGCCTAGAATTACATCCATAAGTATACATGTAATTATGAACGCAGTTAAAAAAATTCAGACGTTTCCATTCCCAGAAATTTTAACATAAAAATTTCTTTGCAGTGGTGCTTCAAAAATCAATTAGATGTTTTATTTTCTGTACTCAGATAAAAACCTCATCTTTTCTCCACTCTATCAATATGTAAAACCATTAAATACATATTTCTAAGTTTCAAAATGTTAGAATTTCTTACCCAAATTACAAGATAAAAATAGAGTAACAGTCTCAGACACCAAACAAAATTAGGCACTCAATTCTGCTGCTCTCCTGATAATGGGAACGTATTGCTATGACATACTAAGAAGTAACACAAAAGAAAAAGAAGTAACAGATGCGTTCCAAAATTAGAAACAATATGACTTAGAACAAATACAGTGAGCAGAAATGTTGATTAGTTTCTAAATTTCTTCCCCTTGTTTTGCACAAGGATTCTCTGAAGCTTTCGATCTTCCTTTGATGTTGAGGAAGCAAAAATGGATGGAGGGTTTTTTTTGTTTTTTTTTTTTTGGTTCCCCACAAAGGAGCAACATCATGCAAAGGGCCTGAAACTAACAAGAGTCTTTATGCTAGATTCCAGAGATTACTCTTTGCTTTAAAAACTGCCTTCTTTTGCACCGTGTCTAATGTGAAGAAAATGCCAATTTACTGCAGCACTTTGCCAATGCTCACACACAAAATTTGAACTCCGCACGGTATTTCCTCTCTCCCTGGGCACTGGATCATCCTTCCACATGACCCATCATGAATTTAGGGGTTACCGACGATCCCGGGGACCTGGCCTGTGATACGAGGCTCCTGCCACACACAAGAAACGCTCGCTCTTCACAGCCACATGGTGGTGGCTGCTGTGTGCGTGCCAGCACGGATCCCCAGGGGCTGAGTTTGTACTACTCGCACCGAAGAAAAAGCCTCCTGACACAGAGAGCCATTCTCAGCTTAATAAAACTCTTGCCACAATTCCAGTTGCCCAAACATATAGGTGTCCCCGGTGACTTTTGCTGTGTGGCACCTGCTGCGGGCGCTGCGGGGCTGAGCCGCGGCTGAGGGCGCCGGGGGCGGCCTGGGCTTCCTCCGGGGCGCAGAGCTGGGCATGTGCTCCGCAATTCGAATTGCAAGAGGGGGTAAAATCCCGGGGATCTTTCTCGAGTTCTCGTAGAATGTTAATTTGGAATGATGTCAACGAGGCCCCTCTGAATGTCTACCTGTTTCTACCGCTACACTGGCCAGGGGATGTAGCAAAGGCCTAGAAAGAGGGGGAGGTGGAGGAAAGGGTGAACGAGGGCAACAGGAATTAAACAGCTCTTCGGAGGAATGATACAGACTTCAGAGGAGGGTGACAAGGTTGACACTGTGTCTTTGAGGAAATTAGCTTTAATTCTTCAAAAGGAGTCATATTAGGCAGGAGGACTGGCAGACAGGGTGGGCCCCGAGCCCAGGGCCTGGGGTCAAGGAGAGGCCTGGGGCCCACGATGGCTCACCCGACATTTCAGAGCTGGTGAGGAGCGTCCCGGGGAGCCCAGCCAGGCCCGATTCTCCAGGCTGAGTCCCTGGCATCTTTGCACCTGCTCGGTTCTTGCACGGTTCTTTTCTGTGGTGGCCCGAGGTCTGGTCTTCCACGGACTTGCACCCCCCAGGGGCTGATCTTATCCCTCACTGCCAGGGACAAGCAGGGTAATCTTTTTCCCATGTGATAGGCTTTCAAACACCTGACCACAAGGGTCTTGTTTCCCAAACCTGCTCTCCTGGAACCCAGATGCCCGCTTCCCCTTCCCACAGCTTAGATCCCTTCTCTCCTCGAAAGCCGGCCAACCTCCTGTCCGTTAAGGCCCCGATGCTCCCTCCTCTGTGATCACGTCCCATCAGTTACTGTCATGTATCAATCTCCTCTCATATAGTCCACCCTAAAAAAGCTGGTCCTTACATCTTCTGGCTCTCCTTCCAACATTCACTTCCTAACCATTTATTCACTCTAACCTGGAGATCTTAAATCTGGACCATTTTGGGAGACCCCGTCAAAATCTCCCGTGTGCCACCTAACCCATTCTTCCCATTCTGGAAGGCAACATTTGGGGATGACTCACCTTTGACAGAGCATATCACTTACACTGCTGGTCTGGGGACTTACTTGACTATATTATTGAAAAATGTCAATGCTTACAATATTCTATGTAAAAAGAATTCAACTTTTACATTTAGTAATTATACTAAAAATATAAAACATTCCCTGCTTACCATGTACCACAGAGGCTTTACTAAATACAAATATGTGTGTTAAATCCTCATAAAATTCTGCAAAGTACATGAGTATTATTGCCATTTGAATAGCCTAGGCAGGAAAAAAACACTTAAACTCTAATTCAATAGGTGCAGGCTGTTGTTTCTCCTTCTGCCTGTGTCTCTGCCTCTCTCTGTGTCTCTCATGAATAAATAAATAAAATCTTTAAAAAAAAAGATCTGACTGACGATCAGAAGTAGCTTTTCAAAAATACTTATCTTTTGATAGGACTCGTAGACTGAATTGCAATTTCTAAGTACTACTATATATGACTTATACACGCAATTCTGAAATAGGAGGTTATAAAATGATTCAACTTAATTGTTTATATTGTCTGCCTGGTTTAACTAGAAAAAAAGTTGGTGCCTGTAAGGCCAAAATTGCAGGTTACATTTCCCACAGGAGCTCTTCAATGTAAGCTAGGCCTGGAAATGTTGATCTAAAGCAGTAACTCTCAAAACTACGTGTGCATCCAACTTATCGGAAAACTCATCTTATTAAAACAGATCGCTCGGCCCACCCCCACAGTTTCTAGTTAAACCACAAATCACAGCCCTAACCCACCCAGGTGATGGAAAAATGAAAACAAACTCAATTTAAAAATGAAACTGGAGGCAGAAGCCTCTGCTTCAGAAAGATCTATTTGATGAAAACTGTATTTATGAAATGCTTAAACAAATTAATGGCTTAATAATTTTCAGATTGGACCCACTTCATTTAATTTTAAGTAAACATTTTTTCCTCAAAAAAAAATTTAAAAATATATTTTAATTTTTAAAAAAGATTTTATTTATTTATTTGAGAGAGAGAGCTAGAGAGAGAAAGAGAGACAGCATGAGTGGGGCAGGGGCAGGGGCAGAGGGAGAAGCAGACTTCCTGCTGAGCAAGGAGCCTGATGTGGGACTCAATCCCGAGACTCCGGGATCATGACCTGAGCTGAAGGCAGACACTTAACCAACTGAGTCAGCCAGGTACCCCTAAAAATTTTTTTAAATAAATTCCTCAAAAGCAAAGTTTTCTTTTTGTTTCATTTTCTCACCTACATACAACATACTAAGAAGTACTCAATGTCATTAGTCAACAGGAAAATGCAAATCAAAACCATAATGAGGTACCAACTCATATCCACCAGGATGGTTACGACTGAAACACCACCACCCAAGATGGAAAGTAACAAGTGTCAACACAGATGTGAGAAAAGGGGAACCTTGGACGTTGGTGGTGGGAAGGTAAAATGGTACAGCCTCTGTAGAAAACAGGTTGGCAGTTCTTCAAAAATTAAAACACAGAATTACTACATGAGCCTGCATTTCTGCTCCCAGGTATATGTCCAAAAGAACTGAAAACAGGTACCCCAACAACTACGTGCGCCTGCATGTTCACAGCAGCACTGTCTACAGAGACCTTTAATGGCCATCACTGGATGAACAGATAACGCACGTGTGGTACAAAAATGCAACGGGATGTCATCCAGCCACGGAAAGGAATGAACTGCCTACGTATGCTATGATGTGGATGACCTCAAAACGTCAGGCTAAGTAAAGCCAGATCCAAAAGGTCACATATGGTATGATTCCACACATATGAAATATCCAGTATGAGACAAATCCATAAAGATAGAAAGTAGAAGAGTAGTTGCCAGGTGCTAGGGAGAGGGGCAAATGGGGAGATACTGCTGAATGAATATTCTGGAAGGACAGAAATGTTTTGGAACCAGGTGGAGACGGTGCTTGCATAACACTATGAATGCATACATGCCACTGAAAGGTTCACTTTAAAGTGGTTCATTTTGTGGCATGTGAATTTCACCTCAATAAACTATTTTTTAAAAATAGTAACAAGTCATAACAATGGCAAGACTCCAAGTGAATAAGAGCTTTTCACAAGAGGAAGGTAAATAATAAAAATATGTGAAAATGTGCAACTTCACTAATAATAAGAAATGCCAAATAAAACAGCAATGAGGCTAAATTTTAAGCCTATTAGGGTATCGAGTTTTTGTTTTGCTTTGCTTTGTCTTAATAATGAAACTCAGTTCTTGTGAGGATGTGAAGAATCAGTTACTTTCATTTGTTGCTGATAATTTGGTAACTTGATACAATCCTTTCAAGAAATTTGGCAGTGTTAGAAAACCATTAAATTGTTGATTCCATTTAACCTAGGAATGCTATTCTTACACAGTATTCCCTGAATCCTGTCCCACAGGACTACCCCACAAAGACTCGGTAGCCACCTAAGGCATCTTACTAGGCACTGTCTCCCTCGCCAGCCCAGGAGCTTCTTAAAGGCAGGGCCCCATTCTGTTCTCTATATCCCCACCACGATGCCCACCTCATACACAGTTTATAATCCATGCTGACTGAATGGATGCAGACTGGAAAGAAAGTCAGAAATGAGAACAATTATGGAAGGATTGTTAGTGTTTTTTTTTTTTTCTAATTTTCAATTTACATAATTGTAATAGTAAATGCATTTCTTAAGAGAACAATATGAAGGTTAAGATTTAGGTGATAGTTGATAAATATACTGATGAATAGTTGATAATAAGGTGATAGTTAACGACCGGACAGGAAAGGAGAAAAATCTCTCAATATTGCCCCCAAATATCTGGCCCTATAACTTATTTTAGCTTATCATAATTACATTATGCATCATAAATGAGTAGCTAAACAGGAAACAGATTCTAAGTTAAGAGAGGTAAAAGAATTTATTGCAGGTGTTACAATAATTCAGCAATTTTTTAAAAGTATTTTACCCTACAGAAGAAAAGAGTGGTCAGCAAACACTCTAACCTGAACCTCTTTTCTCTCCTAAGTGCCAAGAAATGTTTGCCCATTGGATTATTTGATTTTGGAAAAGGAGCTTGAGAATTTAAGTAGATATGCCAGTAAAGAAGGGAGGAATGCTGGCCAGAGAAACAGGGCTTAACAGATTATTATCAAAACAAACAAACCAACCAACCCACCGAGGCGGCCTCCTCTTCCTACCTACAGCTCACATAGTACAATGATTAGGGGCTCCGTCACAGATAAGAGCCATTGCAGGCCCAGGACTGGAAAATGCTCGAAGATTCACCCTGGAGAAGGTGCTCCAGGAAAAACAACAGAGAACTGGCCCACAGCACACCCCTCTGGATGGCTGGAACCTCGCTGTATCTAACCTCTTTCTTAAAGGGGCTAATAACTAAATGATTGAAATGATCCTGTATTACTTTCATCAAAGTTTAAGGAACTAGGATGATGTTTTTGAATCCCTATCACCTCATGACACAGGGTCAGCCTTAGCTGTGTGTTTCATTACAGGCTATGTTTTTCTAAAATAAATATATACACCTGTATACTGAAGCACGTACAATATGATGCACATTTTTACAAGATCACTATTAAACTAAATAAACTATATATACTATAGTTTTGAGCCCTGCCTTAAAAAACACAATACATTCTCATTATGAAAAATATACAAAATAGAATAAACTATTATTAAAGTCCTGCCTTTGGGACACCTGGGTGGCTCAGTGGTTGAGCATCTGCCTTTGGCTCAGGTTGTGATCCCGAGGTCCTGAGATCGAGTCCTCTGCCTATGTCTCTGCCTCTCTCTGTGTGTCTCATGAATAAATAAATAAAACCTATTAAAAAAACAGTCCTGCCTTCATTTCTCCATAGAAGGATACATATTCCCATACTTTGGTATCTTTTCAGTCCACCTATAAATTCACATGCTGTTACAAACATATGAATAGGCTCATACTATATATATGTCTATTTTTATATGACTTTATGCAATACAAGTTAGAATCTTTCAGGGAGTATAACTATACATTTGCCTCAATCCTTTAGTATGTATCTACATACATGGAATGGATTACAGACCATTATTTGACTAGTCACCAATTAACAGGCATTAAGTTTCAACTTCCTTCAAGAGAAATTAATGCTTCCATGAACACGCTTGTAAATATTTTCAGCTGTGTGACTATTTTTTAGAATAAATTCCCGGCAGTGAGTCAAAGAATATACATACTTTTAAAATTTAAAAAAAAATGTCAATGTGCATTAGAGAGATTTTTTTAAAGATTTATTTATTTATTCATAGAGAGAGAGAGAGAGAGAGAGAGAAAGAAAGAAGCAGAGACACAGGCAGAGGGAAAAGCAGGCTCCATGCAGGGAGCCTGACATGGGACTCGATCCTGGATCTCTGGGATCATGCCCTGGACTGAAGGCAGTGCTAAACCACTGAGCCACCTGGGCTGCCCTGCATTAGAGAGATTTTAAAGACATATTGCATTTAAAATTTTTAATCCTGATCCAAACTCTCTTCCACATGGGCATTATCAATTTGCATTCTCATCCATAATGGTCAGGAGCTCCATTATTCACATTTCACCACCCCTGATATGGTCATAGGGGGAGGAGAAATCTAATAATTACTAGGTAAGGTTTGTGACTTTTCTGTATGTTTATTTGGTTCCTTTTCTCCTTTTTTAAAGTGTGCTGTCTGCCCTTTATATTGATTGGTAGCAACTCATAATACATATTGGCGTTAATCCTTTGTCAAGTTGCAAATATTTTCTTCTGAGGATATGACTGGTCCATGAACTTTGTTTATGATAAGTAAAAGACTGATTATGTAAAAGTATTGGGGGCACTTGGGTGGCTCAGTCAGT
>JAEUCK010010537.1:0-34526 GCA_017311455.1 Otocyon megalotis megalotis | reverse complement strand
ACCCAAACCCTAACATGTACCACAACCCTAGCCTAACCCTAAACGCAACCTGTACCGTAACCCTAACCCTAACCCTAACCTGTACCGCAACCCTAACACTAACCCTAACCTGTACAGTAACCCTAAGCATACCCCTAACCCTCAGCTGTACCACATGCCTAACCCTAACGCTAACCTAACCCTAACACTAACGCTAACCCTGACCCTAACCTGTACGGTAACCCTAACTCTAAACCTATCCCTAACCCGAACACTAACCTGTACCGTAACCCTAACCCTACCCCTCAACATAACCCTAACCTCTACCATAACCATAAACATAACCCTAACCCTAACCCTAACCCTAACCTTACCTGTACAGTAACCCTAACCCAAAACCTAACCCTAACCCTAACCTGTATCATAAACCTAAACCTAACACTAACCCTAACCCTAACGCTAACCTATAACGTAACCTTAACCCTAAACCTACCATAACCCTAACTTGTACCGTAACCCTAATTCTAAATCTAACCCTTACCTGTAACGTACCCTAACCCTAACCCTAACCATAAACTGTACCATAACACTAACCCTAACCCTCAACCTAACCATAACCTGTACCGTAACACTAACCCTAAACCTAACCCTAACCCTAACCAGTACCGTAACCCTAACCCTAACCTGAACCTTAACACTAACTCTATCCCAAACCCTAAATCTAAACCTCTCCTGTACCTGAACCGTAACCCTAAACCTAACTTCTAGGGCAAACCTAAACCTAACCGGTACAGTAACCCGAACCCTAAACTGTACCGTAACACTAAACCTAACCCTAACACTACCCCTCACCCTAAACCTAATCTGTAAAATAACCTAACCCTAAGCCTAACCCGAACCCTAACCCTAACCTGTACCATAACGCTGAACGTAACCCTAACCCTAATCCGAACCCTAACCTGTACCGTAACCCTAAACTTAACCCAAACCCTAAACTGTAACGTAACCCTACCCCTAACCCTAACCCTGACCGTAATCCTTACCTGTCCCATAAAACTAACCCTAACCCTAAACATAACATGTACCGTAACCCTAACCCTAACCCTAACTTAAACTGTATCGTAAAACTCAACCCTACCTACACTGTACCGTAACCCTAACCCTAACCCTAACCCTACCTCTATATTCTTAACCTGTAACCTATCCCTATCCATAACCCTAAACTGTAGCGCAAACCTAACCCTAACCCTAACCCTAACCCTAACCCTAACCCTAACCAGTACGGTAACCCTAACCCTAAACCTAAACCTAAACCTAACCGGTACCGTAACCCTAACCCTAGCCCTAACCCTAACCCTAACCCTAACCCTAACCCTGACACTAAACCTTTCCTGTACCGTAAACCTAACCCTAAACCTAAACTTAACCCTAACCTGTATCGTAACCCTTTCAGTAAGCCAAACCTAAATGTAACCCTAATCTGTACGGTAACCTTAAACTTAACCCTAACCCTAACGCTAACCTATACTGTAACGCTAACACTAAAACTAAACGTAACCCTTAACTTGTACGTAACCCTAACCCTAAACCTAACCCTAAACTTTAACCTAACCTGTACCGTAACCGTAACCCTAACCTGTACCGTAACCCTAACCATAACCCTAAACCCAACACTAAGCCTAACCCTAACCACTACCGTAACCCTAACCCTAACCATAAACCTAAACCTAACCATAAAACTAAAGTATACCGTTTCCTCACCCTAAGCCTAACCCTAACACTAACCTGTACTGTAACCCTAAACCTAACCCAAACCTAAGCCTGAGCTGTACCATAACCCTAAGTCTAACCCTAACTCTAACTCTAACCCTAACATTAAGGTGTACTATAACCCTAACCCTAACACTAACCCTAAACCTAACCTGTACCATAACCCTAACCCTAACCCTAACCCTAACCCAAACCCTAACCCTAACCCTAAACCTAACCCCAACCTGTACCGTAACCATACCACTAACCCTAACCCTAACCTGTACTGTAAACCTAACCCTAACACTAAACCTAACCCTAACCTGTACCGTAAACCTAACTCTAACCCTAACATTAACCCTAACCCTAACCGTAACGTGTAACGTAAACCTAACCGCAACCCTAATACCAAACCTAACCCTAACCCTAACCCTAACCACTACCATAACCCTAACCCTACCCCAAATTTAACCCTGAACTGTATCGTAACCCTAACCCTAACACTAAACCTGACCCTAACACTTACCTGCACCGTAAGCCTACGCCTAAACCTACCCCTAACCGTAACCCTAACCCTAGCTCTAAACCGACCCTGTAACCTAACCCTAACCATAACTCTAAACTCTATGGCAAACCTAACCCTAACCCTAACACTAACCCTTACCCTAACCATAACCCTAATCCTATCCTGTACTGTAACCCTAACACTAACCCTAACCCTAAACGTAATCCTAACCTGCAACGTAACCCTAAAACTAACCTTAAACCTAACCCTAACGCTAACCTATACCATAACCCTAACCCTAAACCGAACCGTAACCCTAACTTGTACCGTAACCCTAACCATAACCCTAAACCTAAACGTAAACCTGACCTATACCGTAACCCTAACCCTAACGCTGACCTGTACCATAAACGTAACACTAACCCTAAAAATAACCATAACCTGTACCATAAACCTAACCCTAAAGTTACCCTAACCATAACCCAACCCTAACCTGTACCGTAACCCTAAACCTAAAACTAAACCTATCCCTAACTTGTACCACAAACCTAACTCTAAACAAAAGCCTAACCCTAACCCTGACCATAACCTCTACGGTAACCCTAACACTAACCCTATCCCTAACCCTAACCCTAAGTTGTACCGTAACCCTAACCCTAACCCTAACCCTAACCGTAACCCTAACGTGAACCGTAACCCTGATCCTAACCCTATCCCTAACCTGTACCGAAACCCTAACCCTAATCCTAAACTGTACCGTAACCCTTCCACTAACACTAAACCTAACCTGTACTGTGACCCTAACACTAACCCTAACCTTAACCCTAACCCTACCTCTATACTTAACCTGTAACCTACCCCTAACCATAAATCTAAACTCTATGCCAAACCTAAGCCTAACCCTAACACTAACCCTATCCCTATCCATAACCCTAAACTGTAGCGCAAACCTAAACCTAACCCTAACCCTAACCCTAACCCTAACCAGTACGGTAACCCTAACCCTAAACCTAAACCTAAACCTAAACGGTACCGTAACCCTAACCCTACCCTAACCCTAACCCTAAACCTAACCCTAAACCTTTCCTGTACCGTAAACCTAACCCTAAACCTAAACCTAAACCTAACGGGTACCGTAACCCTTTCAGTAACCCAAACCTAACCGTAACCCTAATCTGTACGGTAAACTTAAACCTAACCCTAACCCTAACACTAACCCATACTGTAACGCTAACCCTAAAACTAACCGTAACCCTAACTTGTACCGTAACCCTAAACCTAAACCTAACCCTAAACTTTAACCTAACCTGTACCGTAACCCTAACCCTAACCGTAACCCTAACCTGTACCGTAACCCTAACCATAACCCTAAACCCAACACTAAGCCTAACCCTAACCACTACCGTAACCCTAACCCTAACCATAAACCTAAAGCTAACCCTAAAACTAAACTATACCTTTTCCCTCAACCTAAGCCTAACCCAAAACCTAACCTGTACTGTAACCCTAAACCTAACACAAACCTAAGCCTAACCTGTAACATAACCCTAACTCTATCCCTAACCCTAACATTAACCTGTACTATAACCCTAACCCTAACACTAACCTATAACGTAACCCTAACCCTAAAGCTTACCATAACCCTAACTTGTACCGTAACCCTAATCCTAAATCTAACCCTTACCTGTAACGTAACCCTAACCCTAACCCTAAACTGTACCGTAACACTAACCCTAACCTCAACCTAACCATAACCTGTACCGTAACCCTAACCCTAAACCTAACCCTAACCCCAACCCTAACCCTAACCAGTACCGTAACCCTAACCCTAACCTGTACCATAACACTAACCCTATCCCTAACCCTAAATCTAAACCTCTCCTGTACCTGAACCATAACCCTAAACCTAACCTCTATGGCAAACCTAACCCTAACCGGTAGAGTAACCCGAACCCTAAACTGTACGTAACACTAAACCTAACCCTAACACTACCCCTCAGCCTAAACCTAATCTGTAAAATAACCTAACCCTAAGCCTAACCCGAACCCTAACCCTAACCTGTATCATAACGCTGAACGCAACCCTAACCCTAACCCTAACCCTAACCTGTACCGTAACCCTAAACTTAACCCTAACCCTAAACTGTAACGTAACGCTACCCCTAACCCTAACCCTGACCGTAATCCTTACCTGTCCCATAAAACTAACCCTAACCCTAAACTTAACTGTACCGTAACCCTAACCCTAACCCTAAACTGTATCGTAAACCTAACCCTAACCCTACACTGGACCGTAACCCTAACCCTAACCCTACCTCTATACTTAACTTGTAACCTAACCCTAACCATAACTCTAAACTCTATGCCAAACCTAACCCTAAACCTAACACTAACCCTATCCCTATCCATAACCCTAAACTGTAGCGCAAACCTAACCTAACCCTAACCCTAACCCTAAACCTAACTCTAACCAGTA
Organism: Otocyon megalotis megalotis; assembly: GCA_017311455.1. Lineage (NCBI taxonomy): Eukaryota > Metazoa > Chordata > Mammalia > Carnivora > Canidae > Otocyon > Otocyon megalotis. The sequence continues at coordinate 29,817 of JAEUCK010010537.1, read as the reverse complement.
CGGTAACCCTAACCCTAAACCTAAACCTAAACCTAACCGGTACCGTAACCCTAACCCTAGCCCTAACCTTAACCCTAACCCTAACACTAAACCTTTCCTGTACCGTAAACCTAACCCTAAACCTAAACCTAACCCTAACCTGTACCGTAACCCTTTCAGTAACCGAAACCTAACCGTAACCCTAATCTGTACGGTAACCTTAAACCTAACCCTAACCCTAACGCTAACCTATACTGTAACGCTAACCCTAAAACTAAACGTAACCCTTAACTTGTACCGTAACCCTAACCCTAAACCTAACCCTAAACTTTAACCTAACCTGTACCGTAACCCTAACCCTAACCGTAACCCTAACCTTACCGTAACCCTAACCATAACCCTAAACCCAACACTAAGCCTAACCCTAACCACTACCGTAACCCTAACCCTAACCATAAACCTAAACCTAACCCTAAAACTAACTATACCGTTTCCATCACCCTAAGCCTAACCCTAACACTAACCTGTACTGTAACCCTAAACCTAACCCAAACCTAAGCCTGACCTGTACCATAACCCTAACTCTAACCCTAACTCTAACCCTAACCCTAACATTAAGCTGTACTATAACCCGAACCCTAACACTAACCCTAAACCTAACCTGTACCATAACCCTAACCCTAACCCAAACCCTAACCCTAACCCTAACCCTAACCCCAAACTGTACCGTAACCATACCACTAAACCTAACCCTAACCTGTACTGTAAACCTAACCCAACCCTAACCCTAAACCTAACCCTAACCTGTACCGTAAACCTAACCCTAACCCTAACATTAACGCTAACCCTAACCCTGAACCTAACGTGTAACGTAACCCTAACCGCAACCCTAATCCCAAACCTAACCCTAACCCTAACCACTACCGTAACCCTAACCCTACCCCAAATTTAACCCTGAACTGTATCGTAAACCTAACCCTAACGCTAAACCTAACCCTAACACTTACCTGCACCGTAAGCCTACCCCTAAGCCTACCCCTAACCGTAACCCTAACCCTAGCTCTAAACCTACCCTGTAACCTAACCCTAACCATAACTCTAAACTCTATGGCAAACCTAACCTTAAACCTAACACTAACCCTTACCCTAACCATAACCCTAATCCTATCCTGTACCGTAACCCTAACACTAACCCTAACCCTAAACGTAATCCTAACCTGCACCGTAACCCTAAACCTAACCTTAATCCTAACCCTAACGCTAACCTATACTGTAACCCTAACCCTAAACCGAACCGTAATCCCTAACTTGTACCGTAACCCTAACCCTAAACCTAAACCTAAACTTAAACCTGACCTATACCGTAACCCTAACCCTAACGCTGACCTGTACCATAAATGTAACACTAACCCTAAAAATAACAATAACCTGTACCATAACCCTAACCCTAAAGTTACGCTAACCATAACCCTAACCCTAACCTGTACCGTAACCCTAAACCTAACCCTAAACCTATCCCTAACCTGTACCACAAACCTAACTCTAAACCAAAGCCTAACCCTAACCCTGACCATAACCTGTACGGTAACCATAACACTAACCCTAAACCTAACTCTCAGTTGTACCGTAACCCTAACCCTAACCCTAACCCTAACCTGTACCGTAACCCTGACCCTAATCCTATCCCTAACCTGTACCGAAACCCTAACCCTAATTCTAAACTCTACCGTAACCCTTCCACTAACACTAAACCTAACCTGTACTGTGACCCTAAACCTAACCCTAACACCAACACTAACCTGTGCCGTAACCCTAACCCTAACACTAAACCTCACCCTAACTTGTATCGAAATTCTAACCATAACCATAACCGTACACTTACAGTAACCCTAACGCTAACCCTAACCTGTACCGTAACCCTAACCCAAACCCTAAACCTAACCCTAATGCTAACTTATACCTTAACCTTAACCCTAAACCGAACCGTAACACTAACTTATTCCGTAACCCTAATCCTAACCCTAACCCTAACATGTACCACAACCCTTAGCCTAACCCTAATTGCAACCTGTACCGTAACCCTAACCCTAACCCTAACCTGTACCGCAACCCTAACACTAACCCTAACCTGTACGGTAACCCTAAACATACCCCTAACCCTCAGCTGTACCACATGCCTAACCCTAACGCTAACCTAACCCTAACCCTAACCCTAACCCTGACCCTAACCTGTACGGTAACCCTAACTCTAAACCTATCCCTAACCTGAACACTAACCTGTACCGTAACCCTAACCCTACCCCTCAACCTAACCCTAACCTCTACCATAACATAAACATAACCCTAACCCTAACCCTAACCCTAAACCTTACCTGTACAGTAACCCTAACCCAAAACCTAACCCTAACCCTAACCTGTATCATAACCCTAAACCTAACACTAACCCTAACCCTAACGCTAACCTATAACGTAACCCTAACCCTAAACCTTACCATAACCCTAACTTGTACCGTAACCCTAATCCTAAATCTAACCCTTACCTGTAACGTAACCCTAACCCTAACCCTAACCCTAAACTGTACCGTAACACTAACCCTAACCCTCAACCTAACCATAACCTGTACCGTAACCCTAACCCTAAACCTAACCCTAACCCTAACCAGTACCGTAACCCTAACCCTAACCTGAACCTTAACACTAACCCTATCCCTAACCCTAAATCTAAACCTCTCCTGTACCTGAAATGTAACCCTAAACCTAACCTCTATGGCAAACCTAAACCTAACCGGTACAGTAACCCGAACCCTAAACTGTACCGTAACACTAAACCTAACCCTAACACTACCCCTCACCCTAAACCTAATCTGTAAAATAACCTAACCCTAAGCCTAACCCGAACCCTAACCCTAACCTGTACCATAACGCTGAACGTAACCCTAACCCTAATCCTAACCCTAACCTGTACCGTAACCCGAAACTTAACCCAAACCCTAAACTGTAACGTCACCCTACCCCTAAACCTAACCCTGACCGTAATCCTTACCTGTCCCATAAAACTAACCCTAACCCTAAACATAACATGTACAGTAACCCTAACCCTAACCCTAACCCTAACCCTACCTCTATACTTAACCTGTAACCTAACCGTAACCATTACTCTAAACTCTATGCCAAAACTAACCCTAACCCTAACACTAACCCTATCCCTATCCATAACCCTAAACTGTAGCGCAAACCTAACCCTAACCCTAACACTAACCCTAACCCTAACCCTAACCAGTACGGTAAACCTAACCCTAAACCTAAACCTAAACCTAACCGGTACCGTAACCCTAACCCTAGCCCTAACCCTAACCCTAACCCTAACCCTAAACCTTTCCTGTACCGTAAACCTAACCCTAAACCTAAACTTAAACCAAACCTGTACCGTAAGCCTTTCAGTAAGCCAAACCTAACCGTAACCCTAATCTGTACGGTAACCTTAAACTTAACCCTAACCCTAACGCTAACCTATACTGTAACGCTAACACTAAAACTAAACGTAACCCTTAACTTGTACGTAACCCTAACCCTAAACCTAACCCTAAACTTTAACCTAACCTGTACCGTAACCGTAACCCTAACCTGTACCGTAACCCTAACCATAACCCTAAACCCAACACTAAGCCTAACCCTAACCACTACCGTAACCCTAACCCTAACCATAAACCTAAACCTAACCCTAAAACTAACTATACCATTTCCCTCACCCTAAGCCTAACCCAAACACTAACCTCTACTTTAACCCTAAACCTAACCCAAACCTAAGCCTGACCTGTACCATAACCCTAAGTCTAACCCTAACTCTAACTCTAACCCTAACATTAAGCTGTACTATAACCCTAACCCTAACACTAACCCTAAACCTAACCTGTACCATAACCCTAACCCCAACCCAAACCCTAACCCTAACCCTAAACCTAACCCCAACCTGTACCGTAACCATACCACTAACCCTAACCCTAACCTGTACTGTAAACCTAACCCTAACACTAAACCTAACCCTAACCTGTACCGTAAACCTAACTCTAACCCTAACATTAACCCTAACCCTAACCGTAACGTGTAACGTAAACCTAACCGCAACCCTAATACCAAACCTAACCCTAACCCTAACCCTAACCACTACCATAACCCTAACCCTACCCCAAATTTAACCCTGAACTGTATCGTAACCCTAACCCTAACACTAAACCTGACCCTAACACTTACCTGCACCGTAAGCCTACGCCTAAACCTACCCCTAACCGTAACCCTAACCCTAGCTCTAAACCGACCCTGTAACCTAACCCTAACGATAACTCTAAACTCTATGGCAAACCTAACCCTAACCCTAACACTAACCCTTACCCTAACCATAACCCTAATCCTATCCTATACTGTAACCCTAACACTAACCCTAACCATAAACGTAATCCTAACCTGCACCGTAACCCTAAACCTAACCTTAACCCTAACCCTAATGCTAACCTATACCGTAACCCTAACCCTAAACCGAACCGCAACCCTAACTTGTACCGTAATCCTAACCCTAACCCTAACCCTAAACTTAAACCTGACCTATGCCGTAACCCTAACCCTAACGCTGACCTGTACCATAAACGTAACACTAACCCTAAAAATAACCATAACCTGTACCATAACCTAACCCTAAAGTTACCCTAACCATAACCCAACCCTAACCTGTACCGTAACCCTAAACCTAAAACTAAACCTATCCCTAACTTGTACCACAAAACTAACTCTAAACCAAAGCCTAACCCTAACCCTGACCATAACCTGTACGGTAACCCTAACACTAACCCTATCCCTACCCTAACCCTAAGTTGTACCGTAACCCTAACACTAACCCTAACCCTAACCGTAACCCTAACATGAACCGTAACCCTGATCCTAACCCTATCCCTAACCTGTACCGAAACCCTAACCCTAATCCTAAACTGTACCGTAACCCTTCCACTAACATTAAACCTAACCTGTACTGTGACCCTAACACTAACCCTAACCTTAACCCTAACCCTACCTCTATAAATAACCTGTAACCTAACCCTAACCATAACTCTAAACTCTATGCCAAACCAAACCTAAACTAACACTAAGCCTATCCCTATCCATAACCCTAAACTGTAGCGCAAACCTAAACCTAACCCTAACCCTAACCCAAACCCTAACCAGTACGGTAACCCTAACCCTAAACCTAAACCTAAACCTAAACGGCACCGTAACCCTAACCCTACCCTAACCCTAACCCTAAACCTAAACCTAAACCTTTCCTGTACCGTAAACCTAACCCTAAACCTAAACCTAAACCTAACGGGTACCGTAACCCTTTCAGTAACCCAAACCTAACCGTAACCCTAATCTGTACGGTAAACTTAAACCTAACCCGAACCCTAACACTAACCCATACTGTAACGCTAACCCTAAAACTAACCGTAACCCTAACTTGTACCGTAACCCTAAACCTAAACCTAACCCTAAACTTTAACCTAACCTGTACCGTAACCCTAACCATAACCCTAAACCCAACACTAAGCCTAACCCTAACCACTACCGTAACCCTAACCCTAACCATAAACCTAAAGCTAACCCTAAAACTAAACTATACCTTTTCACTCAACCTAAGCCTAACCCAAAACCTAACCTGTACTGTAACCCTAAACGTAACACAAACCTAAGCCTAACCTGTACCATAACCCTAACTCTAACCCTAACCCTAACATTAACCTGTACTATAACCTAACCCTAACACTAACCTATAACGTAACCCTAACCCTAAAGCTTACCATAACCCTAACTTGTACCGTAACCCTAATCCTAAATCTAAACCTTACCTGTAACGTAACCCTAACCCTAACCCTAAACTGTACCGTAACACTAACCCTAACCCTCAACCTAAACATAACCTGTACGGTAACCCTAACCCTAAACCTAACCCTAACCCCAACCCTAACCCTAACCAGTACCGTAACCCTAACCCTAACCTGTACCGTAACACTAACCCTATCCCTAACCCTAAATCTAAACCTCTCCTGTACCTGAACCATAACCCTAAACCTAACCTCTATGGCAAACCTAACCCTAACCGGTAGAGAAACCCGAACCCTAAACTGTAACGTAACACTAAACCTAACCCTAACACTACCCCTCAGCCTAAACCTAATCTGTAAAATAACCTAACCCTAAGCCTAACCCGAACCCTAACCCTAACCTGTATCATAACGCTGAACGCAACCCTAACCCTAACCCTAACCCTAACCTGTACCGTAACCCTAAACTTAACCCTAACCCTAAACTGTAACGTAACGCTACCCCTAACCCTAACCCTGACCGTAATCCTTACCTGTCCCATAAAACTAACCCTAACCCTAAACTTAACTGTACCGTAACCCTAACCCTAACCCTAAACTGTATCGTAAACCTAACCCTAACCCTACACTGGACCGTAACCCTAACCCTAACCCTACCTCTATACTTAACTTGTAACCTAACCCTAACCATAACTCTAAACTCTATGCCAAACCTAACCCTAAACCTAACACTAACCCTATCCCTATCCATAACCCTAAACTGTAGCGCAAACCTAAACCTAACCCTAACCCTAACCCTAACCCTAACCAGTACGGTAACCCTAACCCTAAACCTAAACCTAAACCTAACCGGTACCGTAACCCTAACCCTACCCTAACCCTAACCCTAAACCTAACCCTAAACCTTTCCTGTACCGTAAACCTAACCCTAAACCTAATACTAACCTAACGGGTACCGTAACCCTTTCAGTAACCCAAACCTAACCGTAACCCTAATCTGTACGGTAAACTTAAACCTAACCCTAACCCTAACACTAACCCATACTGTAACGCTAACCCTAAAACTAACCGTAACCCTAACTTGTACCGTAACCCTAAACCTAAACCTAACCCTAAACTTTAACCTAACCTGTACCGTAACCCTAACCCTAACCATAAGCCTAACCTGTACCGTAACCCTAACCATAACCCTAAACCCAACACTAAGCCTAACCCTAACCACTACCGTAACCCTAACCCTAACCATAAACCTAAAGCTAATCCTAAAACTAAACTATACCTTTTCCCTCAACCTAAGCCTAACCCAAAACCTAACCTGTACTGTAACCCTAAACCTAACACAAACCTAAGCCTAACCTGTACCATAACCCTAACTCTAACCCTAACCCTAACATTAACCTGTACTATAACCCTAACCCTAACACTAACCTATAAGGTAACCCTAACCCTAAAGCTTACCATAACCCTAACTTGTACCGTAACCCTAATCCTAAATCTAACCCTTACCTGTAACGTAACCCTAACCCTAACCCTAACCCTAAACTGTACCGTAACACTAACCCTAACCCTCAACCTAACCATAACCTGTACCGTAACCCTAACCCTAAACCTAACCCTAACCCCAACCCTAACCCTAACCAGTACCGTAACCCTAACCCTAACCTGTACCATAACACTAACCCTATCCCTAACCCTAAATCTAAACCTCTCCTGTACCTGAACCATAACCCTAAACCTAAATCTATGGCAAACCTAACCCTAACCGGTAGAGTAACCCGAACCCTAAACTGAAACGTAACACTAAACCTAACCCTAACACTACCCCTCAGCCTAAACCTAATCTGTAAAATAACCTAACCCTAAGCCTAACCCGAACCCTAACCCTAACCTGTATCATAACGCTGAACGCAACCCTAACCCTAACCCTAACCCTAACCTGTACCGTAACCCTAAACTTAACCCTAACCCTAAACTGTAACGTAACCCTACCCCTAACCCTAACCCTGACCGTAATCCTTACCTGTCCCATAAAACTAACCCTAACCCTAAACTTAACTGTACCGTAACCCTAACCCTAACCCTAAACTGTATCGTAAACCTAACCCTAACCCTACACTGGACCGTAACCCTAACCCTAACCCTACCTCTATACTTAACTTGTAACCTAACCCTAACCATAACTCTAAACTCTATGCCAAACCTAACCCTAACCCTAACACTAACCCTATCACTATCCATAACCCTAAACTGTAGCGCAAACCTAACCTAACCCTAACCCTAACCGTAAACCTAACTCTAACCAGTACGGTAACCCTAACCCTAAACCTAAACCTAAACCTAACCGGTACCATAACCTAACCTAACCCTAACCCTAACCCTAACCTGTACCTTAAACCTAACCCTAAACCTAACCCTAAACCTAAACCTAACCCTAACTCCGTACCAACCCTTTCAGTAACCGAAACCTAACCGTAACTCAATCTGTACGGTAACCTTAAACCTAACCCCAACCCTAACGCCAACCATACTGTAACGCTAACTTAAATTAAACGTGAATCTTTGAATTTGTACTGTGAATTCCTAAATCCTAATCTAATTCCCTAAATTTAACTCTAAATTCTGTACCAAAATCTTGCACCTAAACCGTAACCCTAACCTTTACCGCAACCATAAATCCATAACCCTAAACCCAACACTAAGCCTAACCCTAACCACTACCGTAACCCTAACCCTAACCATAAACCTAAACCTAACCCTAAAACTAACTATACCGTTTCCCTCACCCTAAGCCTAACCCTAACACTAACCTGTACTGTAACCCTAAACCTAACCCAAACCTAAGCCTGACCTGTACCATAACCCTAACTCTAACCCTAATCTAACCCTAACCCTAACATTAAGCTGTATTATAACCCTAACCCTAACACTAACCCTAAACCTAACCTGTACCATAACCCTAACCCTAACCCAAACCCTAACCCTAACCCTAACCCTAACCCCAAACTGTACCGTAACCATACCACTAAACCTAACCCTAACCTGTACTGTAAACCTAACCCAACCCTAACCCTAAACCTAACCCTAACCTGTACCGTAAACCTAACTCTAACCCTAACATTAACCCTAACCCTAACCCTAAACCTAACGTGTAACGAAACCCTAACCGCAACCCTAATCCCAAACCTAACCCTAACCCTAACCACTACCGTAACCCTAACCCTACCCCAAATTTAACCCTGAACTGTATCGTAAACCTAACCCTAACGCTAAACCTAACCCTAACACTTACCTGCACCGTAAGCCTACCCCTAAGCCTACCCCTAACCGTAACCCTAACCCTAGCTCTAAACCTACCCTGTAACCTAACCCTAACCATAACTCTAAACTCTATGGCAAACCTAACCTTAAACCTAACACTAACGCTTACCCTAACCATAACCCTAATCCTATCCTGTACCGTAACCCTAACACTAACCCTAACCCTAAACGTAATCCTAACCTGCACCGTAACCCTAAACCTAACCTTAATCCTAACCCTAACGCTAACCTATACTGTAACCCTAACCCTAAACCGAACCGTAATCCCTAACTTGTACCGTAACCCTAACCCTAAACCTAAACCTAAACTTAAACCTGACCTATACCGTAACCCTAACCCTAACGCTGACCTGTACCATAACGTAACACTAACCCTAAAAATAACAATAACCTGTACCATAACCCTAACCCTAAAGTTACGCTAACCATAACCCTAACCATAACCTGTACCGTAACCCTAAACCTAACCCTAAACCTATCCCTAACCTGTACCACAAACCTAACTCTAAACCAAAGCCTAAGCCTAACCCTGACCATAACCTGTATGATAACCCTAACACTAACCCTAACCCTAACTCTAAGTTGTACTGTAACCCTAAACCAAACCGTAACCCTAACCCTAACCCTAACCCTAACCCTAACCTGTACCGTAACCCTGACCCTAACCCTATCCCTAACCTGTACCGAAACCCTAACCCTAATCCTAAACTGTACCGTAACCCTTCCACTAACACTAAACCTAACCTGTACTGTGACCCTAACCCTAACCCTAACACCAACACTAACCTGTGCCGTAACCCCAACCCTAACACTAAACCTCACCCTAACTTGTATCGAAACTCTAACCATAACCATAACCCTACACTTACAGTAACCCTAACCCTAACTCTAACCTGTACCGTAACCCTAACCCAAACCCTAAACCTAACCCTAATGCTAACTTATACCTTAACCTTAACCCTAAACCTAACTGTAACACTAACTTATTCCGTAACCCTAATCCTAACCCTAACCCGAACATGTACCACAACCCTTAGCCTAACCCTAATCGCAACCTGTACCGTAACCCTAACCCTAACCCTAACCTGTACCGCAACCCTAACACTAACCCTAACCTGTACGGTAACCCTAAACATACCCCTAACCTCAGCTGTACCACATGCCTAACCCTAACGCTAACCTAACCCTAACACTAACGCTAACCCTGACCCTAACCTATACGGTAACCCTAACTCTAAACCTATCCCTAACCCGAACACTAACCTGTACCTTAACACTAACCCTACACCTCAACCTAACCCTAACCTCTACCATAACCATAAACATAACCCTAACCGTAACCCTAACCCTAAACCTTACCTGTACAGTAACCCTAACCCAAAACCTAACCCTAACCCTAACCTGTATCATAACCCTAAACCTAACTCTAACCCTAACCCTAACGCTAACCTATAACGTAACCTTAACCCTAAACCTTACCATAACCCTAACTTGTACCGTAACCCTAATCCTAAATCTAACCTTTACTTGTAACATAACCGTAACCCTAACCCTAACCCTAAACTGCACCGTAACACTAACCCTAACCTCAACCTAACCATAACCTGTACCGTAACCCTAACCCTAAACCTAACCCTAACCCTAACCAGTACCGTAACCCTAACCCTAACCTGAACCTTAACACTAACCCTATCCCTAACCCTAAATCTAAACCTCTCCTGTACCTGAACCGTAACCCTAAACCTAACCTCTATGGCAAACCTAAACCTAAGCGGTACAGTAACCCGAACCCTAAACTGTACCGTAACACTAAACCTAACCCTAACACTACCCTCACCCTAAACCTAATCTGTAAAATAACCTAACCCTAAGCCTAACCCGAACCCTAACCCTAACCTGTACCATAACGCTGAACGTAACCCTAACCCTAATCCTAACCCTAACCTGTACCGTAACCCGAAACTTAACCCAAACCCTAAACTGTAACGTCACCCTACCCCTAAACCTAACCCTGACCGTAATCCTTACCTGTCCCATAAAACTAACCCTAACCCTAAACATAACATGTACAGTAACCCTAACCCTAACCCTAACCCTACCTCTATACTTAACCTGTAACCTAACCGTAACCATAACTCTAAACTCTATGCCAAAACTAACCCTAACCCTAACACTAACCCTATGCCTATCCATAACCCTAAACTGTAGCGCAAAACTAACCCTAACCCTAACCCTAACCCTAACCCTAACCCTAACCAGTACGGTAACACTAACCCTAAACCTAAACCTAAACCTAACCGGTACCGTAACCCTAACCCTAGCCCTAACCCTAACCCTAACCCTAACCCTGACACTAAACATTTCCTGTACCGTAAACATAACCCTAAACCTAAACTTAACCCTAACCTGTACCGTAACCCTTTCAGTAAGCCAAACCTAACCGTAACCCTAATCTGTACGGTAACCTTAAACTTAACCCTAAACCTAACGCTAACCTATACTGTAATGCTAACACTAAAACTAAACGTAACCCTTAACTTGTACCGTAACCCTAACCCTAAACCTAACCCTAAACTTTAACCTAACCTGTACCGTAACCGTAACCCTAACCTGTACCGTAACCCTAACCATAACCCTAAACCCAACACTAAGCCTAACCCTAACCACTACCGTATCCCTAACCCTAACCATAAACCTAAACCTTACCCTAAAACTAAACTCTACCGTTTCCCTCACCCTAAGCCTAACCCTAACACTAACCTGTACTGTAACCCTAAACCTAGCCCAAACCTAAGCCTGACCTGTACCATAACCCTAAGTCTAACCCTAACTCTAACTCTAACCCTAACATTAAGCTGTACTATAACCCTAACCCTAACACTAACCCTAAACCTAACCTGTACCATAACCCTAACCCTAACCCAAACCCTAACCCTAACCCTAACCCCAACCTGACCCGTAACCATACCACTAACCCTAACCCTAAACTGTACTGTAAACCTAACCCTAACCCTAAACCTAACCCTAACCTGTACCGTAAACCTAACTCTAACCCTAACATTAACCCTAACCCTATCCCTAACCTAACGTGTAACGTAACCCTAACCGCAACCCTAATACCAAACCTAACCCTAACCCTAACCCTAACCACTACCATAACCCTAACCCTACCCCAAATTTAACCCTGAACTGTATCGTAACCCTAACCCTAACACTAAACCTGACCCTAACACTTACCTGCACCGTAAGCCTACGCCTAAACCTACCCCTAACCGTAACCCTAACCCTAGCTCTAAACCGACCCTGTAACCTAACCCTAACCATAACTCTAAACTCTATGGCAAACCTAACCCTAACCCTAACACTAACCCTTACCCTAACCATAACCCTAATCCTATCCTATACTGTAACCCTAACACTAACCCTAACCCTAAACCTAATCCTAACCTGCACCGTAACCCTAAACCTAACCTTAACCCTAACCCTAACGCTAACCTATACCGTAACCCTAACCCTAAACCGAACCGTAACCCTAACTTGTACCGTAATCCTAACCCTAACCCTAACCCTAAACTTAAACCTGACCTATACCGTAACCCTAACCCTAACGCTGACCTGTACCATAAACGTAACACTAACCCTAAAAATAACCATAACCTGTACCATAACCTAACCCTAAAGTTACCCTAACCATAACCCAACCCTAACCTGTACCGTAACCCTAAACCTAAAACTAAACCTATCCCTAACTTGTACCACAAACCTAACTCTAAACCAAAGCCTAACCCTAACCCTGACCATAACGTGTACGGTAACCCTAACACTAACCCTATCCCTAACCCTAACCCTAAGTTGTACCATAACCCTAACCCTAACCCTAACCCTACCGTAACCCTAACGTGAACCGTAACCCTGATCCTAACCCTATCCCTAACCTGTACCGAAACCCTAACCCTAATCCTAAACTGTACCGTAACCCTTCCACTAACACTAAACCTAACCTGTACTGTGACCCTAACACTAACCCTAACCTTAACCCTAACCCTACCTCTATACTTAACGTGTAACCTAACCCTAACCATAACTCTAAACTCTATGCCAAACCTAAGCCTAACCCTAACACTAACCCTATCCCTATCCATAACCCTAAACTGTAGCGCAAACCTAAACCTAACCCTAACCCTAACCCTAACCCTAACCAGTACGGTAAGCCTAACCCTAAACCTAAACCTAAACCTAAACGGTACCGTAACCCTAACCCTACCCTAACCCTAACCCTAAACCTAACCCTAAACCTTTCCTGTACCGTAAACCTAACCCTAAACCTAAACCTAAACCTAACGGGTACCGTAACCCTTTCAGTAACCCAAACCTAACCGTAACCCTAATCTGTACGGTAAACTTAAACCTAACCCTAACCCTAACGCTAACCCATACTGTAACGCTAACCCTAAAACTAACCGTAACCCTAACTTGTACCGTAACCCTAAACCTAAACCTAACCCTAAACTTTAACCTAACCTGTACCGTAACCCTAACCCTAACCATAACCCTAACCTGTACCGTAACCCTAACCATAACCCTAAACCCAACACTAAGCCTAACCCTAACCACTACCGTAACCCTAACACTAACCATAAACCTAAACCTAACCCTAAAACTAAACTATACCTTTTCCCTCAACCTAAGCCTAACCCAAAACCTAACCTGTACTGTAACCCTAAACCTAACACAAACCTAAGCCTAACCTGTACCATAACCCTAACTCTAACCCTAACCCTAACATTAACCTGTACTATAACCCTAACCCTAACACTAAACTATAAGGTAACCCTAACCCTAAAGCTTACCATAACCCTAACTTGTACCGTAACCCTAATCCTAAATCTAACCCTTACCTGTAACGAAACCCTAACCCTAACCCTAACCCTAAACTGTACCGTAACACTAACCCTAACCCTCAACCTAACCATAACTCTACCGTAACCCTAACCCTAAACCTAACCCTAACCCCAACCCTAACCCTAACCAGTACCGTAAACGTAACCCTAACCTGAACCTTAACACTAACCCTATCCCTAACCTAAATCTAAACGTCTCCTGTACCTGAACCGTAACCCTAAACCTAACCTCTATGGCAAACCTAAACCTAACCGGTACAGTAACCCGAACCCTAAACTGTACCGTAACACTAAACCTAACCCTAACACTACCCCTCACCCTAAACCTAATCTGTAAAATAACCTAACCCTAAGCCTAACCCGAACCCTAACCCTAACCTGTATCATAACGCTGAACGCAACCCTAACCCTAACCCTAACCCTAACCTGTACCGTAACCCTAAACTTAACCCTAACCCTAACCCTAACATGTACCGTAACCCTGACCCTAAACCTATCCCTAACCTGTACCGAAACCCTAACTCTAATTCTAAACTGTACCGTAACCCTTCAACTAACACTAAACCTAACCTGTACTGTGACCGTAACCCTAACCCTAACACCAACACTAACCTGTGCCATAACCCTAACCCTAACACTAAACCTCACCCTAACTTGTATCGAAACTCTAACCATAACCATAACCGTACACTTACAGTAACCCTAACCCTAACCCTAACCTGTACCGTAACCCTAACCCAAACCCTAAACCTAACCCTAATGCTAACTTATACCTTAATCCTAACCCTAAACCTAACCGTAACCCTAACTTATTCCGTAACCCTAATCCTAACCCTAACCCTAACATGTGTACCACAACCCTTAGCCTAACCCTAATCACAACCTGTACCGTAACCCTAACCCTAACCCTAACCCTAACCCTAACCAGTACCGCAACCCTAACACTAACCCTAACCTGTACGGTAACCCTAAACATACCCCTAACCCTCAGCTGTACCACATGCCTAACCCTAACGCTAACCTAACCCTAAACCCTAACCCTAACCCTGACCCTAACCTGTACGGTAACCCTAACTCTAAACCTATCCCTAACCTGAACACTAACCTGTACCGTAACCCTAACCCTACCGCTCAACCTAACCCTAACCTGTACCGTAACCATAACCCTAACCCTAACCCTAAACCTAAACTTTACCTGTACAGTAACCCTAACCCAAAACCTAACCCTAACCCTAACCTGTATCATAACCCCAAACCTAACACTAACCCTAACCCTAACGCTAACCTATAACGTAACCCTAACCCTAAACCTTACCATAACCCTAACTTGTACCGTAACCCTAATCCTAAATCTAACCCTTACCTGTAACGTACCCTAACCCTAACCCTAACCATGCAACCGTACCGTAACAGTAACCCTAACCCTCAACCTAACCATAACCTGTACCGTAACCCTAACCCTAAACCTAACCCTAACCCTAACCAGTACCGTAACCCTAACCCTAACCTGAACCTTAACACTAACCCTATCCCTAACCCTAAATCTAAACCTCTCCTGTACCTGAACCGTAACCCTAAACCTAACCTCTATGGCAAACCTGTCCCAACTCTGTGCACAGTAACCCGAACCCTAAACTGTAATTTGCAACACTAAAACCTAACCCTAACACTACCCCTCACCCTAAACCTAATCTGTAAAATAACCTAACCCTAAGCCTAACCCGAAACCTAACCCTAACCTGTACCATAACGCTGAACGTAACCCTAACCCTAATCCTAACCCTAACCTGTACCGTAAACCGAAACTTAACCCAAACCCTAAACTGTAACGTAACCCTACCCCTAAACCTAACCCTGACCGTAATCCTTACCTGTCCCATAAAACTAACCCTAACCCTAAACATAACATGTACAGTAACCCTAACCCTAACCCTAACCCTAACCCTACCTCTATACTTAACCTGTAACCTAACCGTAACCATAACTCTAAACTCTATGCCAAACCTAACCCTAACCCTAACACTAACCCTGTCCCTATCCATAACCCTAAACTGTAGCGCAAACCTAAACCTAACCCTAACACTAACCCTAACCCTAACCAGTATGTTAACCCTAACCCTGAACCTAAACCTAAACCTAAACCTAACCGGTACCGTAACCCTAACCCTAGCCCTAACCCTAACCCTAACCCTAACCCTAACCCTGACACTAAACCTTTCCTGTACCGTAAACCTAACCCTAAACCTAAACTTAACCCTAACCTGTACCGTAACCCTTTCAGTAAGCCAAACCTAACCGTAACCCTAATCTGTACGGTAACCTTAAACTTAACCCTAACCCTAACGCTAACCTATACTGTAATGCTAACACTAAAACTAAACGTAACCCTTAACTTGTACCGTAACCCTAACCCTAAACCTAAACCTAAACTTTAACCTAACCTGTACCGTAACCCTAACCCTAGCCGTAACCCTAACCTGTACCGTAACCCTAACCATAACCCTAAACCCAACACTAAGCCTAACCCTAACCACTACCGTATCCCTAACCCTAACCATAAACCTAAACCTTACCCTAAAACTAAACTATACCGTTTCCCTCACCCTAAGCCTAACCCTAACACTAACCTGTACTGTAACCCTAAACCTAGCCCAAACCTAAGCCTGACCTGTACCATAACCCTAAGTCTAACCCTAACTCTAACTCTAACCATAACATTAAGCTGTACTATAACCCTAACCCTAACACTAACCCTAAACCTAACCTGTACCATAACCCTAACCCTAACCCAAACCCTAACCCTAACCCTAACCCCAACCTGACCCGTAACCATACCACTAACCCTAACCCTAAACTGTACTGTAAACCTAACCCAAACCCTAAACCTAACCCTAACCTGTACCGTAAACCTAACTCTAACCCTAACATTAACCCTAACCCTATCCCTAGACCTAACGTGTAACGTAACCCTAACCGCAACCCTAATACCAAACCTAACCCTAACCCTAACCCTAACCACTACCATAACCCTAACCCTACCCCAAATTTAACCCTGAACTGTATCGTAACCCTAACCCTAACACTAAACCTGACCCTAACACTTACCTGCACCGTAACCTACCCCTAAACCTACCCCTAACCGTAACCCTAACCCTAGCTCTAAACCGACCCTGTAACCTAACCCTAACCATAACTCTAAACTCTATGGCAAACCTAATCCTAACCCTAACACTAACCCTTACCCTAACCATAACCCTAATCCTATCCTATACTGTAAACCTAACACTAACCCTAACCCTAAACGTAATCCTAACCTGCACCGTAACCCTAAACCTAACCTTAACCCTAACCCTAACGCTAACCTATACCGTAACCCTAACCCTAAACCGAACCGTAACCCTAACTTGTACCGTAATCCTAACCCTAACCCTAACCCTAAACTTAAACCTGACCTATACCGTAACCCTAACCCTAACGCGGACCTGTACCATAAACGTAACACTAACCCTAAAAATAACCATAACCTGTACCATAACCTAACCCTAAAGTTACCCTAACCATAACCCAACCCTAACCTGTACCGTAACCCTAAACCTAAAACTAAACCTATCCCTAACTTGTACCACAAACCTAACTCTAAACCAAAGCCTAACCCTAACCCTGACCATAACCTGTACGGTAACCCTAACACTAACCCTATCCCTAACCCTAACCCTAAGTTGTACCGTAACCCTAACCCTAACCCTAACCCTAACCCTAACCGTAACCCGAACGTGAACCGTAACCCTGATCCTAACCCTATCCCTAACCTGTACCGAAACCCTAACCCTAATCCTAAACTGTACCGTAACCCTTCCACTAACACTAAACCTAACCTGTACTGTGACCCTAACACTAACCCTAACCTTAACCCTAACCCTACCTCTATACTTAACCTGTAACCTAACCCTAACCATAACTCTAAACTCTATGCCAAACCTAAGCCTAACCCTAACACTAACCCTATCCCTATCCATAACCCTAAACTGTAGCGCAAACCTAAACCTAACCCTAACCCTAACCCTAACCCTAACCAGTACGGTAAGCCTAACCCTAAACCTAAACCTAAACCTAAACGGTACCGTAACCCTAACCCTACCCTAACCCTAACCCTAAACCTAACCCTAAACCTTTCCTGTACCGTAAACCTAACCCTAAACCTAAACCTAAACCTAACGGGTACCGTAACCCTTTCAGTAACCCAAACCTAACCGTAACCCTAATCTGTACGGTAAACTTAAACCTAACCCTAACCCTAACGCTAACCCATACTGTAACGCTAACCCTAAAACTAACCGTAACCCTAACTTGTACCGTAACCCTAAACCTAAACCTAACCCTAAACTTTAACCTAACCTGTACCATAACCCTAACCCTAACCATAACCCTAACCTGTACCGTAACCCTAACCATAACCCTAAACCCAACACTAAGCCTAACCCTAACCACTACCGTAACCCTAACACTAACCATAAACCTAAACCTAACCCTAAAACTAAACTATACCTTTTCCCTCAACCTAAGCCGAACCCAAAACCTAACCTGTACTGTAACCCTAAACCTAACACAAACCTAAGCCTAACCTGTAACATAACCCTAACTCTATCCCTAACCCTAACATTAACCTGTACTATAACCCTAACCCTAACACTAACCTATAACGTAACCCTAACCCTAAAGCTTACCATAACCCTAACTTGTACCGTAACCCTAATCCTAAATCTAACCCTTACCTGTAACGTAACCCTAACCCTACCCCTAAACTGTACCGTAACACTAACCCTAACCCTCAACCTAACCATAACCTGTACCGTAACCCTAACCCTAAACCTAACCCTAACCCCAACCCTAACCCTAACCAGTACCGTAAACGTAACCCTAACCTGAACCTTAACACTAACCCTATCCCTAACCTAAATCTAAACCTCTCCTGTACCTGAACCGTAACCCTAAACCTAACCTCTATGGCAAACCTAAACCTAACCGGTACAGTAACCCGAACCCTAAACTGTACCGTAACACTAAACCTAACCCTAACACTACCCCTCACCCTAAACCTAATCTGTAAAATAACCTAACCCTAAGCCTAACCCGAACCCTAACCCTAACCTGTATCATAACGCTGAACGCAACCCTAACCCTAACCCTAACCCTAACCTGTACCGTAACCCTAAACTTAACCCTAACCCTAACCCTAACATGTACCGTAACCCTGACCCTAAACCTATCCCTAACCTGTACCGAAACCCCAACTCTAATTCTAAACTGTACCGTAACCCTTCAACTAACACTAAACCTAACCTGTACTGTGACCCTAACCCTAACCCTAACACCAACACTAACCTGTGCCATAACCCTAACCCTAACACTAAACCTCACCCTAACTTGTATCGAAACTCTAACCATAACCATAACCGTACACTTACAGTAACCCTAACCCTAACCCTAACCTGTACCGTAACCCTAACCCAAACCCTAAACCTAACCCTAATGCTAACTTATACCTTAACCTTAACCCTAAACCGAACCGTAACCCTAACTTATTCCGTAACCCTAATCCTAACCCTAACCTAACATGTACCACAACCCTTAGCCTAACCCTAATCGCAACCTGTACCGTAACCCTAACCCTAACCCTAACCCTAACCCTAACCAGTACCGCAACCCTAACACTAACCCTAACCTGTACAGTAACCCTAAGCATACCCCTAACCCTCAGCTGTACCACATGCCTAACCCTAACGCTAACCTAACCCTAACACTAACGCTAACCCTGACCCTAACCTGTACGGTAACCCTAACTCTAAACCTATCCCTAACCCGAACACTAACCTGTACCGTAACCCTAACCCTACCCCTCAACCTAACCCTAACCTCTACCATAACCATAAACATAACCCTAACCCTAACCCTAACCCTAAACTTTACCTGTACAGTAACCCTAACCCAAAACCTAACCCTAACCCTAACCTGTATCATAACCCTAAACCTAACACTAACCCTAACCCTAACGCTAACCTATAACGTAACCCTAACCCTAAACCTTACCATAACCCTAACTTGTACCGTAACCCTAATCCTAAATCTAACCCTTACCTGTAACGTAACCCTAACCCTAACCCTAACCCTAAACTGTACCGTAACACTAACCCTAACCCTCAACCCAACCATAACCTGTACCGTAACCCTAACCCTAAACCTAACCCTAACCCCAACCCTAACCCTAACCAGTACCGTCAGCCTAACCCAAACCTGTACTGTAACCCTAAACCTAACCCAAACCTAAGCCTAACCTGTACCATAACCCTAACTCTAAACCTAACTCAAACCCTAACCCTAACATTAAGCTGTACTATAACCCTAACCCTAACACTAACCCTAAACCTAACCTGTACCATAACCCTAACCTAACCCAAACCCTAACCCTAACCTAACCCCAACCTGTACCGTAACCATACCACTAACCCTAACCCTAACCTGTACTGTAAATCTAACACTAACCCTAACTCCTAACCCCAACGGTAACCTGTACCGTAAACCTAACCCTAACCCTAACCCTAACCTTAACCCTAACGTGTACTCATAACCCTAAACCTAACGCTCACCCTAACCCTAACCGGTACCGAAACCCTAAACTTACCCTAACCCTAAACCTAATCCTAACCCTAACCCTAACCCTAACCTGAATCGTAACCCTAACCCTAACCCAAAGCTTCTCTAACCCTAACCTGTACCGTAACCCTAAAACTAACACTAACCCTATCACTAAGCCTAAACTATACCGTAACCCTAACCCTAAACCTAACCGTAGTCTAACTTGTACCGTAACCCTAACCCTAACACTAACACTAACCCTAACCTGTAACATAACACTAACCCTAAACCTAACCCTAACCTGTACCGTTACCCTAATCCTCACCCTAAAACTAACCATAACCTGTACCGTAACCGTAACCCTAACCCTAAACCAAACCCTAAACCTAACCTGTAATATAACCCTAAACCTAACCCTAACCGTAACCTGTACCGAAACCCTAAACCTAAACCTAACCCTAAGATGTACCGCAACCTTAACCCTAACGCTAAATCTAACCCTAAAACTGTACGGTAACCCCAACTCCTAAACCTAACCCTACCTGTACCGTAAAACCTAACCCTAACCCTAACGTTAACGCTAACCCTAACTCCTGAATCTTACTGTAACATAAACCTAACCACAACCCTAATCCCAAACCTAACCCTAACCACTACCGTAACCCTAACCCTACCCCAAATTTAACCCTGAACTGTATCCTATACCTAACCCTAACGCTAAACCTAACCCTAACACTTACCTGCACCGTAAGCCTACCCCTAACCCTACCTGTAACCGTAACCCTAACCCTAACCTGTACCGTAACCCTAAACCTAACCCTAAACCTATCCCTAACCTGTACCGCAAACCTAACCCTAAACCAAAGCCTAACCCTAACCATGACATAACCTGTACGGTAACCCTAACACTAACCCTAACCCTAACCCTAAGTTATACCGTAACCCTAACCCTAAACCTAACCCTAACCCTAACCCTAACCTGTACCGTAACCCTGACCCCAACCCTATCCCTACCCTGTACCGAAACCCTAACCCTAATCCTAAACTGTACCGTAACCCTTCCAGAGACACTAAACCTACCTGTACTGTGACCCTAACCCTAACCCTAACACTAACCTGTGCCGTAACCCTAACCCTAACACTAAACCTCACACTAACTTGTATCGAAACCCTAACCATAACCCTAACCCTAGAGTTACAGAAACCCTAACCCTAACCCTAACCTGTACCGTAACCCTAACCCAAACCCTAAACCTAACCCTAATGTTAACTTATACCTTAACCCTAACCCTAAACCTAACCGTAACCCTAACTTATTCCGTAACCCTAATCCTAACCCTAACCCTAACATGTACCACAACCCTTAGCCTAACCCTAAACGCAACCTGTACCGTAACCCTAACCCTAACCCTAAACTGTACAGCAACCCTAACACTAACCCTAACCTGTACGGTAACCCTAAACATACCCCTAACCCTCAGCTGTACCACATGCCTAAGCCTAACGCTAACCTAACCCTAACCCTAACCCTAACACTGACCCTAACCTGTACGGTAACCTAACCCTAACCCTAACCCTAACCCTGACCCTAACCTGTACGGTAACCCTAACTCTAAACATATCCCTAACCTGAACACTAACCTGTACCGTAACCCTAACCCTACCGCTCAACCTAACCCTAACCTGTACCGTAACCATAACCCTAACCCTAACCCTAAACCTTTCCTGTACAGTAACCCTAACCCAAAACCTAACCCTAACCCTAACCTGTATCATAACCCTAAACCTAACACTAACCCTAACCCTAACGCAACCTATAACGTAACCCTAACCCTAAACCTTACCATAACCCTAACTTGTACCGTAACCCTAATCCTAAATCTAACCCTTACCTGTAACGAACCCTAACACTAACCCTAACCCTAAACTATACCGTAACACTAACCCTAACCCTCAACTTAACCATAATCCTGTACCGTAAACCTAACCCTAAACCTAACCCTAACCCAACCCTAACCCTAACCAGTACCGTAACCCTAACACTAACCTGTACTCTAACCCTAAAACTAACCCAAACCTAAGCCTGACCTGTACCATAACCCTAACTCTAACCCTAACACTAACCCTAACCCTAACATTAAGCGGTACTATAACCCTAACCCTAACACTAACCCTAAACCTACCCTGTACCATAACCCTAACCCTAACCCAAACCCTAACCCCAACCTGTACCGTAACCATACCACTAACCCTAACCCTAACCTGTACTGTAAACCTAACCCTAACCCTAACCCTAACCCTAACGCTATCCTGTACTGTAACCCAAACCTAACCCTAACCCTAACCTTAACCCTAACGTGTACCATAACCCTAAACCTAATGCTCACCCTAACCCTAACCGGTACCGAAACCCTAAACTTACCTTAACCCTAAACTTAATTCTAACCCTAACCCTAACCCTAACCTGAATCGTAACCCTAAACCTAACCCAAAGCCTAACCCTAACCTGTACCCCGTAAACCTAACCCTAAACTTAACCATAACCCTAACCTGAACGTAATCTCTAAAACTAACACTAACCCTATCACTAAGCCTAAACTATACCGTAACCCTAACCCTAAACCTAACCGTAACCCTAACTTGTACCGTAACCCCAACCCCAACACTAACACTAACCCTAACCTGTAACATAACACTAACCCTAAACCTAACCCTAACCTGTACTGTTACCCTAATCCTAACCCTAAAACTAACCATAACCTGTACCGTAACCGTAACCCCTAACCCTAAACCACACCCTAAACCTAACCTGTACCATAATCCCAAACCTAACACTAACCGTAACCTGTACCGAAACCCTAAAACTAAACCTAACCCTGTACCGCAATCCCAACCCTAACCCTAAACCTAACTCCTAAACTGTACGGTAACCCTAACTCCTAAACCTAACCCTAACCTGTACTGTAAACCTAACCCTAACCCTAACATTAACGCTAACCCTAACTCCTGATCCTAACGTGTAACGTAACCCTAACCGCAACCCTAATCCCAAACCTAACCCTAACCCTAACCACTACCGTAACCCCAACCCTACCCCACTTAACCCTGAACTGTATCGGAACCTAACCCTAACGCTAAACCTAACCCTAACACTTACCTGCACCAGCCTACCCCTAACCCTACCCCTAACCGTAACCCTAACCCTAACCTGTACCGTAACCCCAAACCTAACCCTAATCCTATCCCTAACCTGTACCGCAAACCTAACCCTAAACCAAAGCTTCAACCCTAACCATGACCATAGCCTGTACGGTAACCCTAACACTAACCCTAACCCTAACCCTAAGTTGTACCGTAACCCTAACCCTAAACCTAACCCTAACCCTAACCCTAACCTGTACCGTAACCCTGACCCTAACCCTATCCCTACCCTGTACCGAAACCCTAACCCTAATCCTAAACTGTACCGTAACCCTTCCAGTGACAATAAACCTACCTGTATTGTGACCCTAACCCTAACCATGACACTAACCTGTGCCGTAACCCTAACACTAACACTAAACCTCACCCTAACTTGTAATGAAACCCTAACCATAACCCTAACCCTACACTTACAGAAACCCTAACCCTAACCCTAAACTGTACCGTAACCCTAACCCTAACCCAAACCCTAAACCTAACTCTAATGCTAACTTATACCTTAACCCAAACCCTAAACCTAACCGTAACCCTAACTTATTCCGTAACCCTAATCCTAACCCTAACCCTAACATGTACCACAACCCTTAGCCTAACCCTAATCGCAACCTGTACCGTAACCCTAACCCTAACCCTAACCTGTACCGCAACCCTAACACTAACCCTAACCTGTACGGTAACCCTAAACATACCCCTAACCCTCAGCTGTACCACATGCCTAACCCTAACGCTAACCTAACCCTAACCCTAACCCTAACCCTGACCCTAACCTGTACGGTAACCCTAACTCTAAACCTATCCCTAACCTGAACACTAACCTGTACCGTAACCCTAACCCTACCGCTCAACCTAACCCTAACCTGTACCGTAACCATAACCCTAACCCTAACCCTAAACCTAAACCTTACCTGTACAGTAACCCTAACCCAAAACCTAACCCTAACCCTAACCTGTATCATAACCCTAAACCTAACACTAACCCTAACCCTAACGCTAACCTATAACGTAACCCTAACCCTAAACCTTACCATAACCCTAACTTGTACCGTAACCCTAATCCTAAATCTAACCCTTACCTGTAACGTAACCCTAACCCTAACCCTAACCCTAAACTGTACCGTAACACTAACCCTAACCCTCAACCTAACCATAACCTGTACCTGTAACCCTAACCCTAAACCTAACCCTAACCCCAACCTAACCCTAACCAGTACCGTAACCCTAACCCTAACCTGTACTGTAACCCTAAACCTAACCCAAACCTAAGCCTAACCTGTACCATAACCCTAACTCTAACCCTAACTCTAACCCTAAATCTAACCTGTTCCATAACCCTAACCCTAACCCAAACCCTAACCCTAACCCTAACCCTAACCCCAACCTGTACCGTAACCATACCACTAACCCTAACCCTAACCTGTACTGTAAACCTAACCCTAACCCTAACCCTAACGCTAACCTGTACCGTAACCCTAAACCTAACCCTAACCCTAACCTTAACCCTAACGTGTACCATAACCCTAAACCTAACGCTCACCCTAACCCTAACCGGTACCGAAACCCTAAACTTACCCTAACCCTAAACCTAATCCTAACCCTAACCCTAACCCTAACCTGACTCGTAACCCTAACCCTAACCCAAAGCCTAACCCTAACCTGTACCGTAAACCTAACCCTAACCCTAACCATAACCCTAACCTGTACCGTAACCCTAAAACTAACACTAACCCTATCACTAAGCCTAAACTATACCGTAACCCTAACCCTAAACCTAACCGTAGCCCTAACTTGTACCGTAACCCTAACCCTAACACTAACACTAACCCTAACCTGTAACATAACACTAACCCTAAACCTAACCCTAACCTGTACCGTTACCCTAATCCTAACCCTAAAACTAACCATAACCTGTACCGTAACCGTAACCCTAACCCTAAACCAAACCCTAAACCTAACCTGTACCATAACCCTAAACCTAACCCTAACCGTAACCTGTACCGAAACCCTAAACCTAAACCTAACCCTAAGATGTACCGCAACCTTAACCCTAACCCTAAACCTAACCCTAAACTGTACGGTAACCCTAACCCTAAACCTAACCCTAACCTGTACCGTAAACCTAACCCTAACCCTAACATTAACGCTAACCCTAAACCTGAACCTAAAGTGTAACGTAACCCTAACCGCAACCCTAATCCCAAACCTAACCCTAACCCTAACCACTACCGTAACCCTAACCCTACCCCAAATTTAACCCTGAACTGTATCGTAAACCTAACCCTAACGCTAAACCTAACCCTAACACTTACCTGCACCGTAAGCCTACCCCTAACGCTACCCCTAACCGTAACCCTAAACCTAACCCTAAACCTATCCCTAACCTGTACCGCAAACCTAACCCTAAACCAAAGCCTAACCCTAACCATGACCATAACCTGTACGGTAACCCTAACACTAACCCTAACCCTAACCCTAAGTTGTACCGTAACCCTAACCCTAAACCTAACCCTAACCCTAACCCTAACCTGTACCGCAACCCTGACCCTAACCCTATCCCTACCCTGTACCGAAACCCTAACCCTAATCCTAAACTGTACCGTAACCCTTCCAGTGACACTAAACCTACCTGTACTCTATAACTAACCCTAACCCTAACACTAACCTGTACCGTAACCCTAACCCAAACCCTAAACCTAACCCTAATGCTAACTTTTACCTTAACCCTAACCCTAAACCTAACCGTAACCCTAACTTATTCCGTAACCCTAATCCTAACCCTAACCCTAACATGTACCACACTCTTAGCCTAACCCTAATTGCAACCTGTACCGTAACCCTAACCCTAACCCTAACCTGTACCGCAACCCTAACACTAACCCTAACCTGTACGGTAACCCTAAACATACCCCTAACCCTCAGCTGTACCACATGCCTAACCCTAACGCTAACCTAACCCTAACCCTAACCCTAACCCTGACCCTAACCTGTACGGTAACCCTAACTCTAAACCTATTCCTAACCTGAACACTAACCTGTACCGTAACCCTAACCCTACCGCTCAACCTAACCCTAACCTGTACCGTAACCATAACCCTAACCCTAACCCTAAACCTAAACCTTACCTGTACAGTAACCCTAACCCAAAACCTAACCCTAACCCTAACCTGTATCATAACCCTAAACCTAACACTAACCCTAAGCCTAACGCTAACCTATAACGTAACCCTAACCCTAAACCTTACCATAACCCTAACTTGTACCGTAACCCTAATCCTAAATCTAACCCTTACCTGTAACGTAACCCTAACCCTAACCCTAACCCTAAACTGTACCGTAACACTAACCCTAAACCTCAACCTAACCATACCTGTACCGTAACCCTAACCCTAAACCTAACCCTAACCTCAACACTAACCCTAACCAGTACCGTAACCCTAACCCTAACCTGTACTGTAACCCTAAACCTAACCCAAACCTAAGCCTAACCTGTACCATAACCCTAACTCTAACCCTAACTCTAACCCTAACCCTAACATTAAGCTGTACTATAACCCTAACCCTAACACTAACCCTAAACCTAACCTGTACCATAACCCTAACCCTAACCCAAACCCTAACCCTAACCCTAACCCCAACCTGTACCGTAACCATACCACTAACCCTAACCCTAACCTGTACTGTAAACCTAACCCTAACCCTAACCCTAACCCTAACGCTAACCTGTACCGTAACCCTAAACCTAACCCTAACCCTAACCTTAACCCTAACGTGTACCATAACCCTAAACCTAACGCTCACCCTAACCCTAACCGGTACCGAAACCCTAAACTTACCCTAACCCTAAACCTAATCCTAACCCTAACCCTAACCCTAACCTGAATCGTAACCCTAACCCTAACCCAAAGCCTAACCCTAACCTGTACCGTAAACCTAACCCTAACCCTAACCATAACCCTAACCTGTACCGTAACCCTAAAACTAACACTAACCCTATCACTAAGCCTAAACTATACCGTAACCCTAACCCTAAACCTAACCGTAGCCCTAACTTGTACCGTAACCCTAACCCTAACACTAACACTAACCCTAACCTGTAACATAACACTAACCCTAAACCTAACCCTAACCTGTACCGTTACCCTAATCCTAACCCTAAAACTAACCATAACCTGTACCGTAACCGTAACCCTAACCCTAAACCAAACCCTAAACCTAAGCTGTACCATAACCCTAAACCTAACCCTAACCGTAACCTGTACCGAAACCCTAAACCTAAACCTAACCCTAAGATGTACTGCAACCTTAACCCTAACCCTAAACCTAACCCTAAACTGTACGGTAACCCTAACCCTAAACCTAACCCTAACCTGTACCGTAAACCTAACCCTAACCCTAACATTAACGCTAACCCTAACCCTAAACCTAACGTGTAACGTAACCCTAACCGCAACCCTAATCCCAAACCTAACCCTAACCCTAACCACTACCGTAACCCTAACCCTACCCCAAATTTAACCCTGAACTGTATCGTAAACCTAACCCTAACGCTAACCCAACCCTAACACTTACCTGCACCGTAAGCCTACCCTAACCCTACCCCTAACCGTAACCCTAACCCTAACCTGTACCGTAACCCTAAACCTAACCCTAAACCTATCCCTAACCTGTACCGCAAACCTAACCCTAAACCAAAGCCTAACCCTAACCATGACCATAACCTGTACGGTAACCCTAACACTAACCCTAACCCTAACCCTAAGTTGTACACTAACCCTAACCCTAAACCTAACCCTAACCCTAACCCTAACCTGTACCGTAACCCTGACCCTAACCCTATCCCTACCCTGCACCGAAACCCTAACCCTAATCCTAAACTGTACTGTAACCCTTCCAGTGACACTAAACCTACCTGTACTGTGACCCTAACCCTAACCCTAACACTAACCTGTGCCGTAACCCTAACCCTAACACTAAACCTCACCCTAAGTGTATCGAAACCCTAACCATAACCCTAACCCTACACTTACAGAAACCCTAACCCTAACCCTAACCTGTACCGTAACCCTAACCCAAACCCTAAACCTAACCCTAATGCTAACTCATACCTTAACCCTAACCCTAAACCTAACCGTAACCCTAACTTATTCCGTAACCCTAATCCTAACCCCAACCCTAACATGTACCACAACCCTAGCCTAACCCTAATCGCAACCTGTACCGTAACCCTAACCCTAACCCTAACCTGTACCGCAACCCTAACACTAACCCTAACCTGTACGGTAACCCTAAACATACCACCCTCAGCTGTACCACATGCCCACCCTAACGCTAACCTAACCCTAACCCTAACCCTAACCCTGACCCTAACCTGTACGGTAACCCTAACTCTAAACCTATCCCTAACCTGAACACCACAACCTGTACCCGTAACCCTAACCCTACAGCTCAATCCCAACTCCTAACCTGTACCGTAACCATAACCCTAAACCTAACCCTAAACCTAAACCTTACCTGTACAGTAACCCTAACCCAAAACCTAACCCTAACCTTAACCTGTATCATAACCCTAAACCTAACACTAACCCTAACCCTAACGCTAACCTATAACGTAACCTTAACCCTAAACCTTACCATAACCCTAACTTGTACCATAACCCTAATCCTAAATCTAACCTCTACCTGTAACGTACCCTAACACTAACCCTAACCATAAACTGTACCGTAACACTAACCCTAACCCTCAACCTAACCATAATCTGTACCGTAACCCTAACCCTAAACCTAACCCTAAGCCCAACCCTAACCCTAACCAGTACCGTAACCCTAACCCTAACCTGTACTGTAACCCTAAACATAACCCAAACCTAAGCCTAACCTGTACCATAACCCTAACTCTAACCCTAACTCTTACCCTAACCCTAACATTAAGCTGTACTATA